>WNWK01021053.1:0-30000 GCA_009830355.1 Cherax destructor | reverse complement strand
ATCCCTGTGATTCATCTGAGTCTTCAACTTCCAACTTTGATCCCTTGTTGCTGTGTCTCATCTCTGAAACATCCTGTCTCTGTCCACGTTGTCGATTCCTCACAGTATTTTATATGTTGTTATTATATCCACCCTATCTCTCCTGTCCTCCAGTGTCGTCAGGTCGATTTCCCTTAACCTCTCCTCGTAGGACATACCCCTTAGCTCTGGAACTAGTCTTGTTGCAAACCTTTGCACTTTCTCTAGTTTCCTTACATGCTTGGCTAAGTGTGGGTTCCAAACTGGTGCTGCATACTCCAGTATAGGCCTAATGTACACAGTGTACAGGGTCCTGAACGATTCCTTATTAAGATGTCGGAATGCTGTTCTTAGGTTTGCTAGGCGCCCGTATGCTGCAACAGTTATTTGGTTGATGTGCGCCTCAGGAGATGTGCCCGGTGTTATACTCACCTCAACATCCTTTTCCTTGAGTGAGGTTTGTAGTCTCTGGCCCCATAGACTGTACTCTGTCTGTGGTCTTCTTTGCCCTTCCCCAATCTTCATGACTTTGCACTTGGTGGGGTTGAACTCCAGAAGCCACTTGCAGAACCAGGTCTGCAGCCTGTACAGCTTCCTTTGTAGTTCTGCCTGGTCCTCGTCCGATTGAATTCTTCTCATCAACTTCACATCATCTGCAAACAAGGACAATTCAGAGTTTATTCCTTTCGTCATGTCGTTCACAAATTCCAGAAACAGCACCGGTCAAAGGACTGACCCCTGTGGAACCCCGGTCGTTACAGACGCCCACTCTGACACCTCGCCACGTACCATGACTCGCTGTTGTCTTCCTTACAGGTATTCCCTGATCCATTGTAGTACCTTCCATGTTATCCCTGCCCGATCCTCCAGCTTTTGCACTAATCTTTTGTGTGGAACTGTGTCAAAAGCCTTCTTACAGTCCATGAAAATGCAATCTACCCACCCCTCTCTCTCTTGTCTTACTGCTGTCACCCTGTCATAGAAATCCAGGAGGTTTGTGACACAGGATTTCCCGTCCCTGAAACCGTGTTGGCCGTCATTGATAAGCTCATTCCTTTCTAGGTGCTCCACCACTCTTCTCCTGATAATCTTCTCCATGACTTTGCATAATATACATGTCAGTGACACTGGTCTGTTGTTTAATGCTTCGTGTGTGTGTGTGTGTGTGTGTGTGTGAGAGAGAGAGAGAGAGAGAGAGAGAGAGAGAGAGAGAGAGAGAGAGAGAGAGAGAGATAGAGAGAGAGAGAGAGAGAGAGAGAGAGAGAGAGAGAGAGAGAGAGAGAGAGAGAGATAGAGAGAGAGAGAGAGAGAGAGAGAGAGAGAGAGAGAGAGAGAGAGACAGAGAGAGAGAGAGACAGACAGACAGACAGACAGACAGACAGACAGACAGACAGACAGACAGAAAGAGACTATCTACTTCTATTTAGATTAAGTACAATATTGTATTATTTAGGCGAATGAATCAATAACAGAAAGGCAGAAGGGTTCTCTCCCCATCTTCCATTCACTCAAGTCACTGCCGGCATGAAAACAGTGGAAAAAATATACCATACCATATTCGAGAAATAGCGTGGAATTTTCACGAGAGATGGACGTGGATGGAAGGCATGGACTACAAGTATCTCGGTCTAATTAGTTCTGTTTATATCCTAACTACTCGTGTTACACCACTGCCATTCACACTGCTGAGTTCCAAGTGGGTCTAATTAACTCTGGTTACCATCAGCTTTACTATGGCAGACAAACATCTCCTACTACTATTAATTTGGTTCCTTACTTGTAAGTTATTCAGTGTGAACTTACCTAGTTGTGGTTGCAGGGGTCGATTCATAGCTCCTGGCCCCGCCTCTTCACTGGAAGCTACTCGGCCACTCAACCCGCTCCATGAACTTTATCATACCTCTCCTTAAAGCTATGCATGGATCCTGCCTCCACTACATCACTTCCCAGACTATTCCATTTTCTAACAACTCTAACTGAAGAAATACTTCCTAACATCCCTGTGGTTCATCTGAGTCTTCAACTTCCAACTGTGTTCCCTTGTTGCTGTGTCCCACCTCTGGAACATTCTGTCTCTGTCCACCTTATCTATTCCTCGCAGTATTTTATATGTCGTTATCATGTATCCCCATGCCCTCCTGTCCTCCAGTGTCGTCAGGCCTATTTCCCTTAACCTTTCTTCGTAGGACATTCCCCTTAGCTCTGGAACTAGCCTTGTTGCAAACCTTTGCACTTTCTCTAATTTCTTGACGTGCTTGACCATGTGTGGGTTCCAAACTGGTGCTGCATACTCCAATATGGGCCTGACGTACACAGTGTACAGTGTCTTGAACGATTCCTTACTAAGGTATCGGAACGCTATTCTCAGGTTTTCCAAGCGCCCATATGCTGCAGCAGTTATCTGGTTGATGTGTGCTTCCGGAGACGTGCTCGGTGTCATACTCACCCCAAGATCTTTCTCCTTGAGTGAGGTTTGCAGTCTTTGGCCACCTAGACTATACTCTGTCTGCGGTCTTCTTTGCCCTTCCCCGATCTTCATGACTTTGCATTTAGCGGACTTAAACTCGAGAAGCCAGTTGCTGGACCACATGTACAACCTGTCCAGGTCTCTTTGTAGTCCTGCCTGGTCTTCATCTGATTTAATTCTCCTCATTAACTTCACATCATCTGCGAACAGGGACACTTCTGAGTCTATTCCTTCCATCATGTCATTCACATATACCAAAAATAACACTGGCCATAGGACTGACCCTTGTCGGACCCCGCTCGTTACTGGCGCATACTGTGATACCTCATCACGTACCATGACTCGTTGTTTCCTCCCTGTCAGGTATTCTCTGATCCATTGCAGTGCCTTTCCTGTTATACGTGCCTGATCGTCTAGCTTCTGCACTAATCTCTTGTGAGGAGCTGTATCGAAGGTCTTCTTGCAGTCCAAGAAAATGCAGTCAACCCACCCTTCTCTCTCGTGTCTTACTTCTGTTACCTTGTCATAAAACTCCAGGAGTTTTGTGACACAGGATTTGCCTTTCCTGAATCCGTACTGGTTGTCATTTATAATCTTGTTCCGTTCCAGATGCTCTACCACTCTCCTCCTGACAATCTTCTCTATGACTTTGCATATTATACACGTCAGTGACACTGGTCTATAGTTTTGTGCCTCGTTTCTGTTTCCTTTCTTAAAAATGGTAACTACATTTGCTGTCTTCCATACCTCAGGTAGTTGCCCAGTGCCGAGTGAAGTGTTGAAGATCGTGGTTAGTGGCACACACAGCGTCTCTGCTCCCTCTCTAAGGACCCACGGGGAGATGTTGTCCGGTCCCATCGCCTTTGAGGTATCAAGGTCACTTAACAGCTTCTTCACCTCCTCCTCAGTTGTGTGTATGTCATCCAACACTTGTTGGTTAGTCCTTGTTGATGTCCCCCTCTGTTCTGTCTTCCCAGAGTCCTTCCTGTGTGTGTGTGTGTGTACTCACCTAGTTGTGGTTGCAGGGGTCGAGTTATAGCTCCTGGCCCCGCCTCTTCACTGGCCGCTACTGGGTCACTCTCCCTGCGCCATGAGCTTTATCATACCTCTTCTTAAAGCTATGTATGGAACTTGCCTCCACTACATCGCTTCCCAAACTATTCTACTTCCCGACCACTCTGTGACTGAAGAAATACTTCCTAACATCCCTGTGATTCATCTGAGTCTTCAACTTCCAACTGTGTTCCCTTGTTGCTGTGTCCCATCTCTGGAACATTCTGTCTCTGTCCACTTTGTCAATTCCTCTTAGTATCTTATATGTCGTTATCATGTCCTCCCTATCTCTCCTGTCCTCCAGTGTCGGCAGGTCGATTTTCCTTAACCTCTCCTCGTAGGACATACCCCTTAGCTCCGGGACTAGTCTTATTGCAAACCTTTGCACTTTCTCTAGCTTCTTTACGTGCTTGGCTAGATGTGTGTGTGTGTATATATGTGTGTGTGTATGTATGTATGTGTGTGTGTGTGTTAGTGTGTCTGTGTGTGTGTGTGTGTCTTAGTGTGTGTGTGTGTGTGTGTGTGTGTGTGTGTGTGTGTGTGTGTGTACTCACCTGTTTGTGGTTGCAGGGGTCGATACATAACTCCTGGCCACGCGTCTTCACTGGCCGCTACTGGGTCACTCTCCCTGCGCCATGAGCTTTATCATACCTCTTCTTAAAGCTATGAATGGAACCTGCCTCCACTACATCGCTTCCCAAACTGTTCCACTTCCTGTCCACTCTGTGACTGAAGAAATACTTCCTAACATCCCTGTGATTCATCTGAGTCTTCAACTTCCAGCTTCGCCTTGTTGCTGTGTTCCATCTCTTGAACATTCTCTCTCGGTCCACCTTGTCAATTCCTCTCAGTATTTTATGACGTTATCATGTCCCCCCTATCTCTCCTGTCCTCCAGTGTCGTCAAGTCGATTTCCCTTAACCTCTCCTCATAGGACCTACCCCTTAGCTCCGGGACTAGTCTTGTTACAAACCTTTGCACTTTCTCTAGCTTCTTTACGTGCATGGCTAGGTGTGGGTTCCAAACTGGTGCTGCATACTCCAACATGGGCCTAACGTACTCAGTGTACAGGGACCTGAACGATTCCTTATTAAGATGTCGGAATGCTGTTCTTAGGTTTGCTAGGCTCCCGTATGCTGCAGCAGTTATTTGGTTGATGTACGCCTCAGGAGATGTGCCTGGTGTTATACTCACCCCAAGATCTTTTTCCTAGATTGAGGTTTGTAGTCTCTGGCCCCCTAGACTGTACTCCATCTGCGGTCTTCTTTGCCATTGCCCAATCTTCATGACTTTGCACTTGGTGGAGTTGAACTCCAGAAGCCAATTGCTGGACCAGGCTTGCAGCCTGTCCAGATCCCTTTGTAGTTCTGCCTGGTCCTCCTCCGATTGAATTCTTCTCATCAACTTCACATCATCTGCAAACAGGGACACTTCGGAGTCTATTTCTTCCATGATTTCGTTCACAAATATCAGAATCAGCACCGGTCCTAGGACTGACCCCTGTGTAACCCAATTCGTCACCGGCACCCACTCTGACACCTCGCCACGTACCATGACTCACTGCTGTCTTCCTGACAGGTATTCCCTGATCCATTGCAGTGCCTTCCTTGTTAACCCTGCCTGGTCCTCCAGCTTTTGCACTAATCTCTTGTGTGGAACTGTGTCAAACGCATTCTTACAGTCCAAGAATATGCAATATACGCACCTCTTTCTCTCTTGTCTTACTTCTGTTACCCTGTCATAGAACTCCAGTAGGTTTGTGGCACAGTATTTCCCGTCCCTGAAACCGTGTTGGCCGTCGTTGATAAGCTCATTCCTTTCTAGGTGTTCCACCACTCTTCTCCTGATAATCTTCTCTATGACTTTGCATACTATACATGTCAGTGACACTGGTCTGTAGTTTAGTGCTTCATGTCTGTCTCCTTTTTTAAAAATTTGCTGTCTTCCATACCCCAGGTAATCTCCCTGCTTCGATAGAAGTGTTGAATATTGTTGTTATGGGTACACATAGCTCCTCTGCTTCCTCTCTCAGGACCCATGGAGAGATGTTGTCCGGCCCCATCGCCTTTGAGGTATCTAGCTCACTCAGCAGCCTCTTCACTTCGTCCTCGGTTGCATGTATTGTGTCCAGCACTTGGTGTATTCCACCTCTCCGTCTTTCTGGAGTCCCTTCTGTCTCCTCTGTGAACATTTCTTTGAATCTCATGTTGAGTTCCTCACATTCTTTGCGGTCGTTTCTTGTGATCTCTCCTCCTTCCTTCCTTAGCCAGGCTTTCGCTGCTATGTCATTTTCATATTGTCGTTGGGCCTCCCTTCTTATCTGTGCATATTCATTTCTGGCTCTACGACTGCTCTCCTTATTCTCCTGGGTCTTTTGCCTTCTATACTTCTTCCATTCCCTAACACACTTGGTTTTGGCCTCCCTGCACCTTTGGGTGAACCACGGGCTCATCCTGGCTTTTTCATTATTCCTGTTACCCTTGGGTACAAACCTCTCCACAGCGTCCTTGCATATTGTTGTCACATATTCCGTTCAGGAAGTTCTTCATGCCCACGTAGTCCCCTTTCTTGTAGTTTGGCTTCATTCGTCCAGCCTTTCCTGCTTCCCCCTCCACTTGTAACTCTTCTGTGTGTGTGTGTGTGACAGAGGGACAGAGAGAGAGAGAGAGAGAGACAGACAGACAAACAGAGACAGAGTGAACATCCCTCACTGGGAGAATGGAACAGAGCCATTGCCGGTATGTACGTAGCTTGGGGAAGACAAAAGAGACATCTGACTGTATATAACATTAACCTGCACAGGCAACCCTAATGGCAAATGAAGGATATCTAAAACTGGGTCATCTCTAGAAGAAATGCTGAAACAAGAAAAGAAAACTGGCATCAGGAAGAGTGGGCTCGAAAATATGGTGGCTCTAGGTCAAGGACCAACAAGGATATTCATCTGATGAATTTTTTCCACATCTACATCGGCAGGATGGGACTGTCTCTACTAGCAATCAAGACAAAGCTCACTTATTTGCTTAACACTTTGTTGCCAAGATCCAAGTCCAGTAAAGGAACTTGCTTTACTAGCAGCAAGACCTATCAAAGTTGTCAGAATTAAAAATAAGACAGAATGAAGTCTATCTCCTTAAATCCCCGGACCAAGAAAAAACTGTGGGTCCAGATAAGGAGAATCCATGACTGATGAGTTGAAGAGCAGAGCAGCTAACATCATCTTCAAGTTGCATCTATCTTTACTACCTAGCACAGTATAAATGGTATTCTTTGAGGAATGAGACAAATGTAGTTCCTGTTCACAAAAAGAATAGCAGAGCGGAAAACAGCAACTACATGTTAATCACTGGCAAAATTCTTGAGACAATAACCTCAGGGCAAATGACAGCATTTTTTGACTACCACTCGTTTCAGAAAAAGTTGTTCTACTGCTGATATTCTGTTAAGCCTCTCTACTATGTGACACCAGACTGGAGGAATCCAGGATCAGCTTTATAATAACACTGGACATTGCTGGTGCTTTCGACTGAATATAACACCTAGTGATTACCTTCAAGGTAGAGAGATATCTAAGAGTAGTTCTCAATCGTTGCCAGTGTTCCACAGGAAAGCGTAGTTGGTCCGCTGTTAGGGAATGCCTACCTCAGTAACGTTCACCTCATCCCAGAATCCCATGTCTGTGTATATAACTGTACTGTGATATTTGCTAATCCAAGAGAGGATATGCAGTATGATGATAGTCGTTAGGCACCATGATGATAATGCTGGAGCAGTGGTAAAAATGAATGAGTGTTGGAACCCGGCGATGAAGTGGATATCTTAGGGGTGAAATTTATTTCAAACTCATTTTGAAGAACCACGTGGTAAATCTTGCGAGCAAGGCTTCTCGTACCAGCTCGACAACAGTAGTTGCAAAACTGTCTTGGATTGTCTACCCTTCGTCTCATCTACGATTCCTGGACATTATAAATACTACCGAGAAAGACGACTTATCTCTCTCCTGGACCCAGCGTGAATAAATTAGTCCTTCCAGTAGAACCTTCTGCGCCTGAACAATACTGTCAAGGTAGCACATCTGGAACAACGTTTATATAACAAGACGGGCAGAAAACAGCAGCTTCTCTGGCTGTATCCTTCTCAAGAACATCACTTCATCTGAGATCATTATTCCTGGAATGACTCGAGTCTGGAACATGTTCAAACATTGATGAAATAAAGTTACTTGACTATACGAAACCTCTGGTCCAGACCTGGTTCTAACTTCATACTGATCCGTATTTCTGTATTTCATAACAATAAAGTGGCTTTCAAATGAGCTGAAGTAGATAACTAATCATAGCTGGAAATAAAGGTAGGATTTCTTAATTTAACCCAGTAAAAAAAAAAGTGTAAATAAAAAAAATAGAGGGAGAGTACATATGACCATAGTAGTTAAGATAAAAGGCCAAGAGGTAATAAGAAGAGCATGAGGGAGGTTTCCACCACTCATTTTCACGCTATTATTGTTCTTATCTGGATCCTGGAAACTGTCCTCTTGTTACGCTTTCTCACGTTACTACGGAAACATTTCGTTGTTGGTGATCAACATTGATTTTTAAATACTTCCAGTTTTTCTCATACGTTATTTTCTGTATTTTAAATTAGGTTAATTTAAGCCTGATTAGATTAGGTTAGGTTTCATTAGGCTAATCAGCTCTGTGTAAAGCTGGTCTAGGAAAAACAGGCATCGGTGAAACTTGATCGTGTGTCCCGCTTGGTGTAAGAAAGGACAGTGTCTACTTGCCCAAACCATACTTCCCAACCCATTCTACCAATCCTATCCTGCCCATCCCATCCCATTCTACTTATCTGTTACAAAATGACACGATATCTATTAGTAATAGACATCTCCAGTGAACACTAGAAAGGATAGCCCTTCTAGCATCCAGCCTGTTACTGGGCTTTTGTAACAAAGTCAGTATCCTGGTCCAGTTATCCAACATTTTCAATAGTCCTCATGAGGATTACAACTGATAGGGTACTAACCAAAGCATAAAATTTAATATGTTTATTATCAAAGTGAGTGTCTAGGGTTTCAAAGTAAATAAATGTACATATGATCAGGATGTTCATTAAGTTATGAATTAGGAGGTTAGCTCCTACACTGCTCTCATATACCATAAGGCTGTGCTGAGGGCACATATATCCAAATGTCTCTGAAGTACCATCAGGTACAATGTCAGTAAGTACAATAATATAGATATATGTAAATAAGATTATAGGTGTGTATGAGTGAGCTCCAGGTAACTCTAAGACTCGACTCAACCAGTGTCCGACTGAACTTCTCATAAGCTAGCTTCTCTAACAAACTGACAATCAGAACAGCTTGATTGACCAGTAAAATGACCAATTCGCAGAACAGCAATATAACAGGCAACAGCAACACAGCGTCAGGAACCAGGAGATAGAAAATCGACCCTAACTGGGGACCATCAATAGATCCTCCAAAACAGTTACAAAATTCCCTTTCTACTGAAGCTAGGTTCAGCATAAACAATCCCAAACTGTGACGGTGCACAGATGCCTTATCGAATTAGGTCAGGAGCTGTAGCTAGAGACCTGAGTTATCTCAGAGTGTCCATGTGACACAACCCAGAAAAACGTCGAAAATCACTGTCTAGTCTATCCTCTGTGAACAGAGTTACACAGAGTCCTGAGAAGTATGTTTCATCTCACCACCGAATACATACTCTACCCAAACAGAGTCTAAATGGCGAGAAAACAAGCAGAGACAGGAGAGAGGTGTTGAGTCAACGATGTCCAGCTGCATAGTGCTCTCGAGGAAGGAGAAGCAGCCACCCACCTCAGGTGGAATCACATGACTCCTCCCAGCAACTAGACGCTGGCAATATAACTAGCGAAATGTCGTAAGCGGTAGTTTGCCAACTCCAAGGCAGTTACTACAAACATGAGCACAATTTATAATGTTACATCCTACCTATTACAAAAGCTAAGTCAAATAATGTCAAATATAAGTCCAATAATAATATAAAGCACGATATTAACGATTTAGCAATTATCAAGAATATCTGCAATATAAAATTATAGAAAATGGAAAATATACATTATAAATTTACATATATATACATTGGGGACCATTCTGGGGTCTCAATACCATCCCATCCTGCCCATCCCATACTACCCATCCCATCCTACCCATCCCATCCTACCCAACCCATCCCATACACCTCGCTCTAGGAGATGTGTCGATGGTGCTTTTCCATTATTGCATTAGTTATTAGATTATTTGTAATTAAATATACGTTTTTACACGACTAAATATTCTAACTGAAACTAAAATCAATTAAATTTGTCTCCCTGAAGTAAACGTTCAGAAATTGACGCTGGGAATCAAGCAAGAAGAGGCAAAGTGTAAGAGAAAAAGAAACTGACCTGCTGTAGCTGACTCTGTCACCTCGTTGATACCAGACTCTTGGAGCACTGCTGCACCAGTAACAAGTCCCAAGGAGACAAGTTCGACTCCCACCGCCCCCATCCTTTGCCCCCTCCAACAAGGCGACGCCACGACCTCCTTCATGTTCCTCACCTGACAGAGTTCACCATTGAGGACTGAACATTGCGAGCAAAGCTTTGCTCCAACAACTGCACACAGTAAACAAGGTAATTGCTAACACACACGAGAGAAGTCACACTCCAGATTCATCCCAACCTCCTCCCTCCTCCTCCCCTCACCTCCCTTCTCCTCCTCCTCTCTTCTCCACCCTCCTCCTCCTCCTCCTCCTCCTCCTCGTCTCTGTTTTAACAATAGCCATGACAATGCCACGAAGACCTGAACAAAGGACCCCTCGCGGCTTGACCTTTTGGCGCACTGGCTCTTATCGCAGTACGAACAAGCTCTTCTCTCTCTCTCTCTAAGCTAGTCTCACTAACAAGCAAGGGAGGTGAAAGATTACGAATACTGAAAAGGGTATATACACCTCTCAGTGTATATACCCTCTCATCACAATTTATTTTAATCCCTGTTGTTCAGATGCACAGCTCAAATTCCCACTTAATGATCCTCCTGTTTTCGTGTTTTCGGTAGGTTTTAAGTCTAGCAACGAAACCATTAAATATATAAAAAGAGAAATGATATATTAACCGGCAAACAAACTGGAGTAACTTCAGCATAATTTTGCATCTCTGAGATGATCTGTGAGTGAAGTCATCAACAATAAGGATGGGTTAACTCTCTTTGTTTTGGTTTAAAAGTCTAATTTAATAAATTTTCCCATAAAAAAAAAGTTATCAGTGAAGGCACACAAACTGGGAAGAATTTAGAGCAATGTATTGAATGATTGAAAAATTTGTTTACGAAACAAACAGAAAACATCAATAAAAGGAATAATTTCTTAATTTGGAAGGGTCAACAATGGGTGTGTCACAACGATTGGGTACTTCTTTTAACAATGTTCTATGTCCATTGAAATTAAATTATTATAATTATTATTATAAATATGGGGATCGCTAAACTCGTAGGATCATACATCGCCTGTGGGAGGGGGGGACCGGAGAACAGATCCAATTTCCTAGATGAAGAGCCCCTCACCAGCGTCAAGGAACCTCCCTTGAGGGGCACTGAAAAAAAATGTAAATTTCATACATAAGGAAAACTGATCAGTTGTTATTTGAAAGAATGCATTTAAAGTGACATATGAAAAAGTGAAGTAAAACCTAACATAAACTCTCGGGATTTTAGTCACCTCAACGACACGCACGGATTACGGAGGAAAGATTCTTTTCCATTTCCCCATGGAGATGAAAGGAAATAGATAAAAAAAGAGAACTATTAAGAAAATGAAATAAGATTTAGATGGGTGTGTATATAATATACATGTATATGTTGTGTGACCTAAGTGTGTGTATATATATATATATATATATATATATTTTTTTTTTTTTTTTTTTCAACAAGTCGGCCGTCTCCCACCGAGAGCAGGGTGACCCAAAAGGAAAGAAAATCCCCAAAAAGAAAAAACTTCCACCATCATTCAACACTTTCACCACACTCATACACAATCACTGTCTTTGCAGAGGAGCTCAGATACGACAGCTGAGAAAAGTCCCTCCCAGCTGCCACCATCTCAGACCCCTCCTTTAAAGTGCAGGCATTGTACTTCCCATTTCCAGGACTCAAGTCCAACTAAATCAATTAACTGGTTTCCCTGAATCCCTTCACACAATGTTACCCTGCTCACACTCCAACAGATCGTCATGTCCCAAAAACCATTCGTCTCCATTCACTCCTATCTAACACGCTCACACATGCTTGCTGGAAGTCCAAGCCCCTCGCCCACAAAACCTCCTTTACCCCTTCCCTCCAACCTTTTCTAGGACGACCCCTACCCCGCCTTCCTTCCCCTACTGATTTATACGCTCTCCAAGTCATTCTACTTTGATTCATTCTCTCTAAATGACCAAACCACCTCAACAACCCCTCTTCAGCCCTCTGACAAATACTTTTAGTAACTCCACACCTTCTCCTAATTTCCACATTCCGAATTTTCTGCATAATATTTACACCACACATTGCCCTTAGACAGGACATCTCCACTGCCTCCAGCCTCCTCCTCGCTGCAGCATTTGCAACCCATGCTTCACACCCATATAAGAGTGTTGGTACCACTATACTTTCGTACATTCCCTTCTTTGCCTCCATGGATAACGTTTTTTGTCTCCACAGATACCTCAATGCACCACTCACCTTTTTTCCTTCATCAATTCTATGGTTAACCTCATCCTTCATAAACCCATCCGCTGACACATCAACTCCCAAATATCTGAAAACATTTACTTCTTCCATAATCCCTCTCTCCAATGTGATATCCAATTTTTCTTTATTTAAATCGTTTGATACCCTCATCACCTTACTCTTATCTATGTTCACTTTTAACTTTCTACCTTTACACACTCTCCCAAACTCGTCCACTAACCTTTGCAACTTTTCTTTAGAATCTCCCATAAGCACAGTATCATCAGCAAAAAGTAACTGTGTCAACTCCCATTTTGCATTTAATTCTCCATAATTTAATCCCACCCCTCTCCCCAACACCCTAGCATTTACTTCTTTTACAACCCCATCTATAAATATATTAAACAACCATTGTGACATTACACATCCCTGTCTAAGACCTACTTTTACCGGGAAGTAATCTCCCTCTCTCCTACACACCCTAACCTGAGCCTCACTATCCTCATAAAAACTCTTTACAGCCTTCAGTAACTTACTACCTATTCCATACACTTGCAACATTTGCCACATTGCTCCCTATCCACTCTATCATATGCCTTTTCTAAATCCATAAATGCAATAAAAACTTCTCTACCTTTATCTAAATACTGTTCACATATATGCTTCACTGTAAACACTTGATCTACACATCCCTACCCACTCTAAAGCCTCCTTGCTCATCTGCAATTCTACTCTCTGTCTTACCTCTAATTCTTTCAATAATAACCCTGCCATACACTTTACCTGGTATACTCAGTAAACTTATTCCCCTATAATTTTTACACTCTCTTTTATCCCCTTCCCTTTATATAAAGGAACTATACATGCTCCTGCCAACCCCTAGGTACCTTCCCTCTTTCATACATTTATTAAACAAAAATACCAACCACTCCAGCACTATATCCCCCTGCTTTTAACATTTCTGTCATGATTCCGTCAATTCCAGCTGCTTTACCCCTTTCATTCTATGTAATGCCTCACGCACCTCCCCACACTCACATCCTGCTCTTCTTCACTCCTAAACGATGTTGTACCTCCCTGACCAGTACATGAAATTATCGCCTCCCTTTTTCATCGACATTTAAAAGTTCCTCAAAATATTCCGCCATCTACCCAATACCTCCAGCTCCCCATCTACTAACTCCCTACTCTGTTTTTAACTGACAAATCCATTCGTTCCCTAGGCTTTCTTACCTTGTTTATCTCACTCCAAATTTTTTCTTGTTTTCACAAAATTTCTTGACAGAGCCTCTCCCATTCTTTCATCCGCTCTTCTTTTGCACTCTCTCACCACTCTCTTCACCTTTCTTTTACTCTCCATATACTCTGCTCTTCTACTAACACTTCTGTTTTGTAAAAACCTCTCATAAGCTACCTTTTTCTCTTTTATCACACCCTTTACTTCTTCATTCCACCACTCACTCCTCTTTCCTCCTGCACCCACCCTCCTATAACCACAAACTTCTGCCCCACATTCTAATACTGCATTTTTAAAACTATCCCAACTCTCTTCAACCCCCCCACTACTCCTACTTGCACTAGCCCACCTTTCTACCAATAGTTGCTTATATCTCACCCTAACTTCCTCCTCCCTTAGTTTATACACTTTTACCTCTCTCTTACTTGCTGTTGCCATTTTCTTTTTGTTCCATCTACCTTTTACTCTAACTGTAGCTACAACCAAATAATGATCTGATATATCCGTTGCCCCTCTATAAACATGTACATCCTGAAGCCTACTCATCAACCTTTTATCCACCAATACATAATCCAACAAACTACTTTCCTTACGTGCTATATCATACCTTGTATATTTATTTACCCTCTTTTTCATAAAATATGTATTACTTATTACCAAACCTCTTTCTACACATAGCTCAATTAATGGCTCCCCATTTACATTTACCCCTGGCACCCCAAATTTACCTACTACTCCATCCACAACATTTTTACCCACTTTAGCATTAAGATCCCCAACCACAATTACTCTCTCACTTGGTTCAAAACTCCCCACACACTCACTCAACATTTCCCAAAATCTCTCTCTCTCCTCTACACTTCTCTCTTCTCCAGGTGCATAAACACTTACTATAACCCACTTTTCACATCCAACCTTTATTTTACTCCACATAATCCTTGAATTTATACATTTATATTCCTTCTTTACCTGCCATAACTGATTATTCAACATTATTGCCACTCCTTCTTTAGCTCTAACTCTATTTGAAACCCCTGATCTAATCCCATTTATTTCTCCCCACTGAAACTCTCCTACCCCCTTCAGCTTTGTCTCACTTAAAGCCAGGACATCCAGCTTCTTTTCGTTCATAACATCTACAATCATCTCTTTCTTATCATTCGCACAACATCCACGCACATTCAAACATCCCACTTTGACGATTTTCTTCTTCTTCTTTTTAGTAAGCTATACAGGAAAAAGGGTTACTAGCCCATTGTTCCCGGCATTTTAGTTGACTTTTACAACACGCATGGCTTACGGAGGAAAGATTCTTATTCCACTTCCCCATGGATATGAAAGGGAAAAGCAATAACAACAAGAACTATTAAGATAAAATCAAAGAAAACTCAGATGAGTGTGTATACAATAAACGTGTACATGTTTGCGTAGTGTGACCTAAGTGTAAGTAGAAGTAGCAAGACGTACTTGAAATCTTGCATGTTTATGAGACAGAAAAAAGACACCAGCAATCCTACCATCATGTAAAACAGTTTCAGGTTTCTGTTTCACAGTCACCTGACAGGATGGTAGTACCTCCCTGGGTGGTTGCTGTCTACCAACCTACTACCTATAACATATATATATATATATATATATATATATATATATATATATATATATATATATATATATATATATATATATATATATATATCGTGCCGATTAGGTAAAACTGGTCATTTAGCAAGAACTTATCTAAAATTGTCCTTTCTAAAATTTTCTCTTATACGTTTAAAGATATATTTTTCATTTATGTTAATGTAAGAATTTATAATTTTGTACCAAGAGAAACTTTGAAAACCTACCTAACCTTATTACAACAGCGCAATTTAATTTAGCCTAACCCAGCTAAATATATTTTAGATACGTTAACATTAATTTAATAATAAACAAACACAGTGAAATATATTTTTCTTTAGGTTCAGAATGATTTTGCGAAATTTGCATACACAAATTTTCGCTTGTCTTATATGGCAAGAAGAGCGTTGTATTTAGTAAATCAAGTTTTAATGCAGACATATATATATATATATATATATATATATATATATATATATATATATATATATATATATATATATATATATATGTCGTCCGATTAGGTAAAACTTCGATTTTGGCTTAAATAGCAACGCTCACTTGCCAAAAGACAAGGAAAATTTGTGTATGCAATAATTTCGCCAAAACATTCTGAACTAATGAAAAAATATATTTCATTGTGTTTGTTATTATTAAATTAATGTTAAAGTATCTAAAATATATTTAGTTGGGTTAGCTAAATTAAATTGCACTTGTTGTAATAAGGTTAGGTAGGTTTTCAAAGTTTCTCTTGGTACAAATTATAAATTCTTACATTAACATAAATGAAAAAATATATCTTTAAACTATAAGAGAAAATTTTAGAAAGGACTTAATTTTAGATGAGTTCTTGTAATTGACAGTTTTCTAATCGGCACGACTATATATATATATAATGTCGTGCCGATTAGGTAAAACTTGCGATTTTGGCTTAAATAGCAACGATCACCTTGCCATATAAGACAAGTGAAAATTTGTGTATGCAATAATTTCGCCAAAATCATTCTGAACATAACGAAAAAAATATATTTCATTGTGTTTGTTTATTATTAAATTAATGTTACCGTATCTAAAATATATTTAGTTGGGTTAGGCTAAATTAAATTGCGCTTGTTGTAATAAGGTTAGGTAGGTTTTCAAAGTTTCTCTTGGTACAAAATTATAAATTCTTACATTAACATAAATGAAAAAAATATATCTTTAAACGTATAAGAGAAAATTTTAGAAAGGACATAATTTTAGATGAGTTCTTGCTAATTGACCAGTTTTACCTAATCGGCACGACATATATATATATACGTATATATATATATATGTAGCAGTTAACCTAGAAATGATTACGTGTCGATGCATGGAATAATTAGAGGCATATGTTATGGAAAAACAATGTGTGGTTAATGTTAACAAGGGAGTGACCAGTGCCGCCTCCCCCACGCCACAGGGGAGAGGGAAGAGGCGCTGGTGTTCAACAGTGCACATACCCACATCTTTCATGACGTACATGGGAAACAAATAATGTTGTGTGTATTGTAAGACAGTGTGAACAATATATAGAGTGCAAAGTCCATGTGTAGTGTACTCCCCTCACTCCTCTACCCTGGCTACCCCCACCTAACAACCTGCGCCTCCCCCACCCAACAACCTGCGCCTCCCTCACCCAAATCCCAGCGACACCCCTCAAGCTCTACCAGGCCACCACGGTCAAGTTCACTACCTTCCACGCACTACCTTCCACGCACCTTACCCACCCAGCATGTCGTACTCCACTCCTACAGTCTACTTAGCCAGAGGAATGCCAGTCAGGAGGAAGCAAGCAGCCAGGGAAATGGCACGGCTGGCAATACTAGGAGAGGCAAGTGTCGGTCATGTTTACAGCTTTGTTGTCTCAACTCTAATGGTTTCCTCCGCAAACATGGCAGCTGCCCTGGTTCAGGATGTCCTCCTGTGGGAAGTGATAATCCAGAGCCACTTCAGGCACCTGAACCCACTCCAACAGATCTCATCTCATCAGAAAATATCTTGGAAGCAATTAAAGCAACAGGTACCAGGACATTCACACATATTCCCAAAGCAGCCCGTCCACACACAGCTGGGAAACTTACAGACCTCTTAATAAAAGTAAATGATGGTTCTGCTATCCTAAATGCTCCACCAACCATCAAGGCATGGCACAACTTACTACTTTTTGGTAATGTCTGCTTAGCTGTACCGGAAAGAAGTGGAAAGAGGCTAGCCTCAATGATCATTAAATCCTTAAGAGACTTTCCTAGAGCTGATAACCTCATTCACCTTCCCCATCAATACAAACATGGGAGAGGCAGAACCCCCACTCACTCCACTGACAGCGAAAAAATCAGAGTCCAAGAGAGCAAGACAATTGAAGAGGGCAACACTGTGGGAGCAATCAGAATTATCACCAGTGAAGATATAGTTGCCCCCAGGGATGCTGACACTGCTGAAGCACTTAGAGGAAAGTACCCTGCCAGGGAAACCAGGGGTACCAACAGTTCCAACACCTCTGTCCCCACTGTGGAACCACTGATTGTGCAAGACTCGGACATTTACAAAGAAATAATGTCTTTCCCATCCGGCTCTGCTGGGGGTTACACTGGAATAAGGCCACAGCATTTAAAGGAAATGGTTAATCCAGTTATCGGAGATATTGCAGAGACACTGCTTTCAGAGATCACAAGGTTCGTCAACAATTCCTTGACTGGTCTGATTCCTGACGAGATTAAACCTTTCTTTTTTGGAGCATCACTTTGTGCCCTTAAAAAGAAGGATGGAGGAATTAGGCCAACACGTTTCGCCGCCTCGTTTCTAAAGCTGCTGTCAGAAGTATTCGCGCAGAGGCAGCCATCATGCTTCAACCAAACCAGCTTGGCTTTGGGGTCTCTCAAGGAAGTGAAGCAGCGGTTCATGCAACAAGGGCGTATATCGACAACCTGCTTGAGGACAACGCAGTGGTTAAATTAAATTTCAAGAATGCACTTAATCTCCTGAAAAGAGACGTAGTTTTAGCAGCTGTACAAGAACATTTCCCAGGTCTCTTCCCTTTTGTTTCAGCTGGATATAGCAAGGAATCAATGCTCCTGTTTGGAGAGCATGAAATCACATCATCAGAGGGTGTCCAGCAAGAGGACCCTCTCGCACCATTTCTCTTCTGTATAGCAGTTAGGGAAATCACAGTAAGACTGACCAGTGAGCTAAACATCTGGTTCCTGGATGATGGCACACTAGCAGGTACAAAGGAGTCCCTTCTAGATGATCTTACACAGAAGATGACA
This sequence comes from Cherax destructor, assembly GCA_009830355.1. Classification (NCBI taxonomy): domain Eukaryota; kingdom Metazoa; phylum Arthropoda; class Malacostraca; order Decapoda; family Parastacidae; genus Cherax; species Cherax destructor. The sequence goes on along the minus strand of WNWK01021053.1, from coordinate 11,587 downwards.
CGGGGACAGGAAATGGGTCTCATCCTGAATCCATCCAAATGTGAAATCATCTCAGTCAATCAACAAGTGATAGATGCAGTGATATCAAAACTACCAGGAGCAACAGTCATTTCCCCTACTAATAGTGTCTTGCTTGGAGCACCTCTGGGAAGCGATGCCATTGACACAATTCTCAGGAAGAAACTGGAAGAATTGAGGAGAATGGAACAACGAATAGGCAATCTTGACACCCATGATCCCGTGTATCTTCTCACAAAATGCTTGAGTCTGCCCAGGTTGACATATTTCCTAAGATGTGCTCCTTCATATGATAACCCTATACTGCACGAATATGACAGTATCCTGAGGCAGATCTTTACTAAAGTACTTAACCTTACTCTAGAAGATGGGCAGTGGGACCAAGCTACACTCCCAGTCAGACTAGGAGGCATTGGTGTCCGCAAGTCATCTCAGATTGCTCTACCTGCTTTCCTGTCTTCATGCATTGCATCGAGAGGGCTTGTAGCAGCAATTCTCCCTGAACATCTTAGGGAAACGATTGGAATCCATGACCAAAAGTTCGTTGATGGAGCCAGGATCTGGGATAATCTAACAGGCTCTGAAACCAGGCCTGCTCCCCCCAACAACTACAAACAGTCGCACTGGGATGGCCCAATAGTAGAGAATATAGCCTCAGCAATGCTTCAGAGTGTGTCAGGGAAGGATAGAGCCCGCCTCCTTGCAGTGAGAGCTCCTCATGCAGGCGATTTTCTTTTGGCTGTTCCCAACTTCAGCCTTGGCACACGCATCGACCCACAGACCATCCGCATTGGTGTTGCCCTTCGACTTGCCTCCCCTATTCTCGCCGAACACAGGTGTATTTGTGGCAGTGAAGCAGCAGACCGATTCGGGTACCATGGTCTTGTGTGTCGTAAATCCGAGGGAAAGATTGCAAGACATGAAGAGGTTAATAACATTATCAAGAGGAGCCTCACAACAGCCGGATGCCCAGCAGTAAGGGAACCACCCCAACTATGCAGATCTGATGGCAGCCAAAAGCGTCCAGATGGTATCACCCTTCAAGCCTGAACAGACGGCAAGCAGGTGGTGTGGGACTACACATGTGCATCTACCTTTGCTGATACCTATCTCCAATACACCAGGGAGGAAGGAGGGGCATCTGCCACCTTCAGGGAGTCCCAGAAGTCGAGAAAATATGGAGAAATTGCCCATCATTATATGTTTGTTCCCATAGGCTCAGAGACCCTTGGCTCATGGGGAAAGAGTGCATCTAAGTTCCTCAAGGACCAGGGCAAAATACTCAACAGGGTAACTAGGGATCCCAGGGCAGCTAGTTTTCTGTTCCAGCGACTCAGAGCTGCTGTTCAGAGGGGTACACATGTCCCCCACGGTTACAGGTGACGGTGAAGGTTGCTTCATTACTCCAAAGTACTTCAGACCACTGTTGAGAAGTCCAGTGAAGATATTTCTTTGCATAATCCAACGTACATTTCTTCTGTGGCTTGGAGAGGATCGGTTTCTTAACCAGGCGGTGACTACTGTAGCCAAGTCCTGACACACGTCTGTTAACAGTTCTTAGAGACACTCGTAGATGCTGGTTCTTTACTTTCAATTTTCTAACAGTTATCTTAGGTGTACTCTCTAACTGGTTCTTTAACACAGTTAAGGTACGAACAGATGTCTTCTTCGAGGGGCCAGGCCGAGGTTTGGCAGACGGTAACTCGACATCGCCACCAGCCTTGAAACACTGCACCCATTTCCTCAGTGAACGCTCACACACACCAACATTCTCCACTATTTCTTTCGTCTGGTGCCCAGCTTTGTGAAGCCCTATGATTTGAGCTATAGTTTCAAGTGTTAAAGACTTCCTTTTACCCATAATCAAGCATGTATGGCCCCAAAACCAAAGGGAACACTGGACAAAAGATGGGGTGGATGAGAGACAAAAGTGCAACACTTTCTTTCACCACGGCAGCCACGTGAGCACTGAAGAGTCACTGTGGAGTGTGGCGGCAGGCCGTGATGACATGCTAACAGCTGCTACCCGGCATAATGCACTGACGAAAAAAGACCCTCCTGTATGGTAGGCTTTTGATTTTCGTCACGACATTCTGCCGGAGCGCTCACCCGGCACAATGCCGTGACTAGCACTCTTGGTAGTCAGTGATACGTGAAACACAGCTATTATTCTACCCCAAAATTTGTTTAATGTACCTTGAATTCTTCCCAAATTTTATTAATTATAAATGAATCCAATTTATATAAACCAAAAGAAATATTCATATAATTTTCAAAACAACATTTAATGGAATATGATTCTATTATATAATATATCTACACACACACACACACACACACACATATATATATATATATATATATATATATATATATATATATATATATATATATATATATATATATATATATATATATATGGTGAGCGAAAATCACATGGCACTCTAACCCACAGGACCACCAAATCCTATAGGCATCAAGCACCCAGCAGAGATAGGTATTTTACCTTGATGCGAGGACATAAGATAGTGTGGGTGCCTTTGAGCTCATTTCATTCTACTCACCGTTTGGTGTACTAGCCTCCACAGGCAGTGTTTTATGTTATTGTAACCATGAACTAGTGGTATTGAATCAATCACAACACTGCGACTAGCCAAATACTGCTTGTGGAGGCTAGTACACCAAACGGGGAGTAGAATGAAATTAGCTAAGAGGCACCCACACCATCTTATGTCTTCGCATCAAGGTAAAATACCTATCTCTGCCGGGTGCTTGATTCTTGTAGGATTGAGTGGTCCTGCGGGTTAGAACATCATGTAATTTTCGCTCACCATGAGGCGGGCCAAAACATTCTTTATTCATGAGAGAGACTTTAACCATCCAATTGATTTTAAAAATGCTGAGAAGGTTGTATCAAGCAAGTCCATGGTTGAGAGGAATATAATAGAATCATGTTTCATAAAATGTAGTTTTGAAAATAATATGAATATTTCTTTTGGTTTATATAAATTGAATTCATTTATAATAAATAAAATTAGGGAAGCATTTAATGATAAATTGGAATAATCTTAATTCTTGGGAAGAGTTTCAGGTCCTCTTCACAGAGTCGTGCGATGTTACGCTTCTGTGAGGTAGTGTAACATCGTCTCCTTACCACTGATCTATACCCATGTACTTCAAGATATGCCTCATCTGAAAACATAACTTTTCTCCATTCATCTGTCTTCCATACCTTATGATCGAGTGGCCACCACGGCCGTTTTTCTTCATAACATCGGTCAATAACTGTTTCTTTACCGGTTTTCTGTTCATCTTTGCTGGTTTTCTTGGGATCGTTTACATTATTTCTTATGATAACCTTGTCATAGTGAGGTGATGTCATGCGTGTCCTTCCACATTTACCTAGACACAGCACTCCACAATCACCATTTTCGGCAGCTCTCTTCGGAATCCGACCAAATTAAGTTAAATTTGCTGGGCTCAGCTTCTCGGCGATCTGATACTAAAATCAGCAGAAGGGGCCCCCACCAAATGATGAAAAATATTATGACACACATTATACTGAGAATTGAATAGATCGCAAAAAGAGAAAATGTATGCAAGAGTTTGAATTGTTGTGGGATTGTCATGTTGAGTCATCTGATCGTTGGTGTTACATCATCGGTGCGAGCGCATCGTCAGCAGCATGACGCGAGGATGACTCACAGCACATCATCATGCTGGGTGTGCAGGGCGCTGCAGTATGAATGACTGCTTGATCGTGGTCAGTATGTGAGCAACAGTGTGGTAGTGAGAACCGGCTACGAGCGAGCATGAAGCCAGGGCGGCTTGTGAACCTGACGGTCATGAACATAGAATCTGACATCCTGTGCTCGTTGGATTTTGATGGAGTCATCGGAGACTTTTTCCTCAGATAAGCACGTAATGTACCAGGCTTATAATATTTTATCTGATTGAAGATAACTCCACTGTTACACTTGCAAATGAACCGAAAGGTTGCTAAAATACACTATAAATCCAATTTATTGTGTCATTTCTTCATCTTAAGAGGATGGTTCGTATATTGAGAGTGGAGAAAGTTTTCCAAGGAGAAACTTAAAAGTCTTCTAACCATTAGAGTTAGACCTTTATAATGCAAGGGGCTCCCCACCAAACTGGGCCCCGGGCCCCGGGCCCCCCAGCACCTAAATCCGGCACTGCTTGCACGTTTCCTAGGTGTAACATCCATCATGAATTTCAGCAGTAATCATGAAATGAAGGGGAGAATTTGGCGAAACCACATTTACTGACGGAGCACACTTGCAAGAATAGCTTTACAGAACAATAGCTGTTGTAGCACTGCCGAGAGTCACAGGGTGGTGGTAACACCACAGCTGGTGTGATGTTACCACCGTCACTACCACCAACACCAATATCAACACCACTCCACCACCTCCTCCACTACCACCAGACCGATTTCCTGAAATCCACTGGACGTCCTTCTCCTAGTGTGTAATTAATAATCGAGATATGTTGTCCCGCTATCATACTGTATTTAAACTGCAGCGATAACATATCAGCTGTCTGGGATAGCCTAAAGCAATACTGACGTAGTTGGATTTTAAATTGATGGTGATTGTGACTATTATTATCAAGTCATTCTCTTTCACTGTATTAATATTTTCTTTATTTGACAGTCTCTCCCTCTCTCTTTTACTAAGGGACTCAATTACCAGACATTAAGACAAGAAATTTTGCCATAGAATCACAGCTGCACGAATCAACGATATATGAAATTTGAGGTGGTTAAAAAAGACACCAGAGAACAGCATCTTTCCAAATTACGTTGGAACTAATAATTTAAGGAAAAGTAGATCGGAAGAAATTCTTACCAGGTACAAAGCCCTCATAAAGAACTTCAAGGATAACAAAAGGGAACTGGCAATCACAGTATTACTGCTGGAGGAGGTTCTCCCGACGGAGAGGGTGGGGTGGAGGGGTGTATCGTGTCTGGTGGTATAAGGGAAGGACTGGACATGTAGGGTGGTAATGGTCGGAGGGAACAACTTGTTACAAATAGTAAGGTAACCAGGAATTTCGGCTAATTACTCGAGCTTGAAGAGACTAAGTTCGGTAAATTAGGAGAATTTCAGAAATGTTCATAGTACATTAAAAAAAAAAAAAAAAAAACGAATTATCTGCCTAGTCATCTTGAGTGTGCAGATACTATTATTTGGAATCAATCATGGTTTAATTGTTACATTCTCCTGACAGGAGAAATAGCTTAGTTATGATTAAAATAATAATTACTGAACAAAGTTGGAGTAACCCAATGTGTTAACAGCGAACTTTTTGAGATTGAAAATAAAAAGCATAATGTACTGACCACATAATGCAACCTTATCCAGTAATGGGAGGTAGGAGTGAGACTAAGAAATAGTGATTACAAAATTATTTGTTTCAAAAGAAACTAAAGTCTGAGGCCAAAGAGAAAATTATGATGATTCCAAATTACAGAGAAGCTAACTTTGATCAGATGTGCTGAAATATCAGTAATATAAACGAGACAGAACTACCAATTACAGATAATGTTGGAGAAAAATAGATGTGATGCAAACCCAAAAACTTAATGACGAGAGGTATAAAATACCAAGAAAGATAAAACGTTAACAAATAAATAACAAGCCAGGCTGAAAGACGCGGTAACTCGGGGATATTACAAACACTGGTATAATGAAAAGTATATAGTACCTGGCCTTATATCAAGTCCCCAGGCAAGGAACAAACCATGAGAATACAGGCAATGGAAAATGCCATGGGTAGTTTTTCGTGTACTCGTATATTCCCACTACCAGTGTTTACAATATGCACAAAGTGCAGCAGATCAGCAACAGAGGCAGACACCATACAAATTAGTGTAATAATGAATGGAAGAGCAAAGCGAGTTCACTCACTGCGATTGGCTTATAACTCATGCGAGGAAGACCAGTGTGTGTACCCAGCCAATCTCTTAAACAGATGGCTGATATATAAACCTGACAGCGAATCAACGAGACTTGGGCCCCTAACAAATGTACTGCCAACTATCAGTTTGGCTGGTATAGACGGAATATAAAAAGTGGTTCCGTGATGATCGATGTATGCCACAATAGGCATATAATGTGATGCATATAATAAATATAAAGTGACTGGTAATGCGAAGATCACATGAACTACATACAGTTGCAAAGAGAGAATAAGAGAAGGATCAGATATGATAAAAATGAATTTGAAAAAAAACAAATTGCACTAAACAGAAAATATACCTAAAAAGAATTCCTTAAATGCTTCATGGCCGAGAAAAGTACAAGCAATAATAGAGCCTTTAACTAGTGTTAAGTGAATAATAACAAACAACGCAGTCTTCGGGTCTGTATTTACAGTTGAACATAACACCAACATGACCAGGCGGAGAAACTTGTCTTTAGGGCGGGACTCTGACGCACAATGTGTAAAATTACTTGAAGTTAATAATTAGGAAAACAAGCAGAACAGACGATCTGCCTGCAGGAGGTAGAAAGAATGTAGATAATTAATTACTTACACACTAAAGGTAATAATTAACAAATAAGAAGATAAGAAAGAAGGAGTACTGCAGCAGGCCTATGGTTCATGTTAGGCAGGTCTAAGTCCTAAATCATTGCCAAAATACTGGAAATTTACAAATGTTAACCGAATTTATATAAGGGTTATGCTCACAGCTGTCGTCCCATCAGCTTAATTAATATCAGTTTTATGCAAACAAAATGAAAAAAGTTATTAGAGAAGAGATAGTTAATTTTCTGCCCCTTCAAAAAAAAAAAAAAAAAACGTAAAATCCGGAAATCAAGATGGATTCCGCAACAAGAGATCATGTCTGACCAACATACAAATACTAAAACTTAATTGAAAGAGTTACTATAGATGCAGATCATCTAGATTCCTCCCCCCCCAAAAAAAAAAAAAAAAAAAAAAAACGTGGTGTAGGAGACAAACTATATGCTTGGATAATGACCGGTTTATAAACAGAAAACAACAAGGGAGAATGAACTGAGAAGTGTCTGAGTGGCTGGATGTAAATAGGGGAGTTCCTTAGGGATAGGTTCTTAGTCCAATCCTTTCTAAATAGCAAAATTTAGTGATGAAATAAAACTGCAAAAAGCCTGCAGCATCCAAAGCAGATTATCTGAGTAATCAGACTGATCTGGAAGGAGACGTGTAAGATGAGCTTCGAGAGTGACAGGAGCAAAGTAATGCTTATTTTGGATTTAACATTCTCAAAGATAAGTACTAAGTGTTCCACAGTCTACCAACCGAAACAAAACAAAAGAGCCTTGGAGTAAATCACAAGACCTCACAAGTACCAAACAATGCCTGTCAGTGAGTAACAAAGATTCACAGCTAGACACGTAAGAGCGCAAAACATTGGATATTACTAACGGACATGCAAGAACCTGCTGGATACATTTCGTAAGTAAAGAATTTAACTAGACAGTATGGTGGGACACACTGAAATCAGCGGATTCCTGCTGTTCAGCAACTGCATCATGACGATCAATTAACAACATAGTGACAGAAATAGACACTTGAGGAGTTAGTCGTAACAGTGGAGTGCAGTGGAGTAGCATGAATAATTACGATAGAAATAACACTACTTAAGTGGAAGCAATTGTAAGACACACTTTCCACTCACTTGCTTTTTTCACCCATAAATTCTGTCTTTTTTTTTACAGTTTGGTTTTATATGTTCCACTTTCCCCTTCGTTATCATGCCGGCTGTGGCCGAAGAGATTGGAAGGTGGGGAGAGAGCCTTCAGCATCCTTGCTTCAAACATCTAGATATCACACATACTTCCTAAGTCTACATAGAAGTATTTAATGCGTATCGGATAGCCTCGTTGTAGACTCTAAAGTCCTCTGCTATGTATCTATTCCATGTACTCAGTTGTTCTCTCTCTCACTCTCTTACGTTTAACACTTCACTAAACATGTAAATGGAAACAAGTTAGTGCATATTGTAGGTTCCCTTGCTATGAAATACCTCCACTGAAAAAAATTCATCTAGTTAATATCAGCTTTAAGCTTGAAACACGTCAGTGTTGTGAGGGAGAAGCATTCATTGTGCTGTCGTGGGATTACCGCTGGCCAGATTAAATCTGATCATTATTTAGGTGGTGACGCAAGAGGTGAACAACAAAGGAGATTTAGATGTATCGTTCACGCGTGTGAGACAGATAACCTATTTAATGGTACCCTCTTATTGCTAAGTAATTTAGAAAATTGTAGTTACCTGATTTTTGTTACCCATTAGCAGTTAGTCGTTTGTAGGTTACAGTCTCGTTGTGATTATTTGTTTAAATGAATAACTAAAGTGTAATGAACACTGTTATTGCTTAGTAATAACCACATGGATACAGAAACACAGAAGATTAATTGATCTGTATATTTCGATTCATTTTATGCTGAAGAGGATCCCAGAAGAGGATCGAAATATACAGACCAAGTAATCTTCTGTGTTTCTGTCTCAGTATGGTTATTATTGAACCTTTGTTAAGAATGATACATTCGCTTAAATGATGCATGAAATATGTTTACATTTTTATGAGTACATGTGTCAGAGAATTTCCTCATATGTAGAATTACAAAATATGTGGTGAACCTATAATTCATGTTGTGAACCTCCTCGAACTTCTCCGACGCCGAACGAAACCCAAGATGCAACAGGCGTTCCCTCTCTGGTTTCCTACTTTGAAGCGCTAGTAGAGAAAGGTGAAAGGGGTTGGGTCTCTCGTGGTTTCGATGAGCCTGGAGTTCAACTCATCGAGGAAACCCATGGCATGATTTTTCCAGGAGTCATGGGTTTCTGATCTTATAGGGATGAAGTGGCGGTGGTTGGGTATATTTTGTGATGCTCCCTCTGATATATATATATATATATATACATATATAATCGACTGGTGTGGGTCGCATCCTGGGACAAAACTGACCTAATTTGCTCAGCAAAACAAGTGGCTTTCTATATAGTAATATGTCATTGATGTCAGCTAGGCCTGTATACCTTGTACATGTACTTGTAGTAAATAAAGATATTATTATTATTATTATTATTATTATTATTATTATTATTATTATTATTATTATTATTATTATTTTATATAGGTTTCGAATTCGCAGAATAGACGAAATATTCACAAACACTAATCTCAGGGGACTCGAACCAACGAACCTTGGAGCAAGTTATGCAGTGCTCTACCACCGTACCACACTGGTCAGTACCTTGGCGCCCAGTTAATGCTAGACTCTCGTCGATCGATGCATGTAGGGGATGAGATGAAAAGCTGAAAAAAACACCTACTCCCCGTTTGATGTACTTTCCTCCACAAGCAGTGGCAGTGTTATTAGTGATTAAATACAACTCGTTTGTGGCTACAATACTATATATACTGCTGTGGAGGCTAGTACACCAAACGTGGAGTAGAATAAAATTAGCTCTGAGGCATCCACACCATCGTATGTCCTCGGATCAAGATACAACACCTATCTCTGCTGGGTGCGTGATTCTTGTAGGATTTTATAGCCCAGTGAGTTAGAGCATCGTAAATTTTCGCTGACCATGAAGCGGGCTAAAACAACACGGGTTCGATCCCCCTGTTAGTCGCAGCTGGACGAAGTATTTGACATGTAGCTCTGAGTTGTTATCTATGTTGTTTTACTCCCTATTGTATTCTTGTCAATGAATTTTGTTAAGGCATTTTGTCAATGTATTTTGTCTTGAAATAAAGTTTATATATATGTATATATAGAATGAAAAGATGGGGTGGTAGGGGAAGTGGAATATTCAAATGGCTTCAGGAAGAAATCCAAATATTCTTCCTTGAAGCCTTTTTATCCAATTCTCCGAGGCTATGGGTCCCACAATTTGCACCAGAGGTGGACCCCATCCTATATATATGTATATATATATATATATATATATATATATATATATATAATATATATATATATATATATATATATATATATATGTGTATGTGTGTGTGTGTGTGTGTGTGTGTGTGTGTGTGTATACTGTATGCCGTGCCGATTAGGTAAAACTGGTCAATTAGTAAGAACTCATTTAAAATTAAGTCCTTTCCAAAACTTTCTCTTATACGTTTAAAGATATATTTTTTCATTTATATTAATGTAAAAATTAAAATTTTTGTACCAAAAGAAACTTAGAAAACTTACCTAACCTTATTATAACAAGCGTAATTTAATTTAGCTTAACCCAACTAAATATATTTTAGATACGTTTACAATAATTTAATAATAAACAAACACAACTAAATATATTTTTTTCGTTAGGATCAGAATGATTTTTTGCGAAATTATTGCATAATAAATTTTTGCTTGTCTTATATGGCAAGAAGAGCGTTGCTATTTAAGCCAAAATCGCAAATTTTACCTAATCGCCACGACACACACACACACACACACACACACACACACACACACACACACACACACACACACACACACACACACACACACACACATATATATATATATATATATATATATATATATATATATATATATATATATATATATATATATATATATATATATATATATATATATATGTCGTGCCGATTAGGTAAAACTTGCGATTTTGGCTTAAATAGCAACGCTCACCTTGAACATAACGAAAAAATATATTTCATTGTGTTTGTTTATTATTAAATTAATGTTAACGTATCTAAAATATATTTAGTTGGGTTAGGCTAAATTAAATTGCGATTGTTGTTATAAGGTTAGGTAGGTTTTCAAAGTTTCTCTTGGTACAAAATCATAAATTCTTACATTAACATAAATGAAAAAATATGTCTTTAAACGTATAAGAGAAAATTTTAGAAAGTACTTAATTTTAGATGAGTTCTTGCTAATTGACCAGTTTTACCTAATCGGCACGACTATATATATATATATATATATATATATATATATATATATATATATATATATATATATATATATATATATATATATATATATATATATGGAGGTACCACCTCTAGAACTTAATTGGGGACCCTCATCCTCAGAGAAGACGATAAGCGTACCTCAGGGAAAACTCGAGGTTCTCCCCGGAGCAGTAAGTAAGGGAGAGGTGAAGGTTTATAAACTAAAAGAGGAGGCGGTTAGGGTAAGATATAAACAACTATTGGAGGATAGATGGGCTAGTGAGAGTGTAGGCAATGGGGTCGAAGATGTATGGAGTAGGTTAAAGAATGTAGTGTTAGAGTGTTCAGCAGAAGTATGTGGTTACAGGAAAGTGGGTGCGGGAGGGAAGAAAAGCGATTGCTGGAACGATGTAAAGAGAGTAATAAGAGAGAAAAAGTTAGCATATGAGAGGTTTTTACAAAGTAGAAGTGATGCAAGGAGGGAAGAGTATATGAAGAAAAAAAATAGAGGTTAAGAGAGTGGTCAAGCAATGTAAAAAGAGAGCAAATGAGAGAATGGGTGAGATGTTATCAACAAATTTTGTTGAAAATAAGAAAAAGTGTTGGGGTGAGATTAATAAGTTGAG
>WNWK01021052.1:7500-34698 GCA_009830355.1 Cherax destructor | reverse complement strand
ATTACTACAACCTCTTTTTTTCCCCAGTCAGTCGCTGATCTAAAGCTTACCCCCCCCTCAGTTCTTCCTTCAGCTCGGTAGAGTAGCTCAAGAGAGGACATCTTCTTCAGATTGACAGAGAGCACACAAGACACGTTTTGCTGAGTTAAGACAACCACTATGAAAAAAAAAAAAAATTTCCCAAAGGGATTTTGTGACTACTCACATTATAAAGGAACTTTGTTAATACCCATTTTCCACTTGTATCCCCTGATCATGTCTTCCTCACCCTTCGTCTTACAAGTGAATGTAATTTAGGGTCTTCAATCTTTCTTCATAGGGGAAGATTTCTAATGCTATGTATTAATTTAATCATTCACCTGAATGTTTTCTAACGAATTAATATCCATTCTGTAAAATGGAGACCAGAACTGAGCTGCGTAGTCTAGGTGAGGCCTTACTAACGATGTATAAAGCTGTAATATAACCTCTGGACTTCTGTTACTTACACTTCTAGATATAAATCCCAGTAATCTGTTTGCCTTATTACGTACGCTTAGGCATTGCTGTCTTGGTTTAAGGTTGCTGCTTACCATAACCCCCAAGTCCTTTTCGCAATCTGTATGGCTAAGTTCTACGTTATTTAACTTATAAGTGCTTGGTTTATGGGCACTCCCGAGCTTCAGAACCTTGCATTTATCTACACTGAACTGCATCTGCCACTTTTCTGACCAGGAATTGAGTCTGTCTAAATCCTCCTGAAGTTCCCTGACATCTACGTTAGAATAAATTATCCTACCTATCTTCGTGTCATCGGCGAATTTGCTCATATCACTAGTATATATTATAAACAACAACGGGTCTAAGACTGATCCCTGTGGAACACCACTTGTTACAGATCACCACTCGGATTTAACCCCATTTATGCACACTCTCTGCTTCCTATTGGTGAGCCATGACTCGATCCATGACAGCACTTTTCCCCCAATGCCATGAGCTGCCACTTTCTTTAACAGTCTCTGGTGTGGTACTCTATCAAAAGCCTTACTAAATTCTAAATAAACAATATCGAATTCTTTATCGTGATCAACAGCCTCAAAAGCTTTACTAAAGAAGGTTAATAAATTAGATAGGCAGGAACGGCCCCTCGTGAATCCATGCTGAGTATTATTAATCAAATTATGGTTATCTAAATGGCTTCTAATAATATCAGCTATAATTGACTCTAGTAATTTGCCTACAATTGAGGTCAGACTTATTGGGCGGTAATTTGACGGTAGTGACTTGTCCCCTGTTTTAAAAATAGGAATTACATTAGCCATCTTCCACATATCAGACACTACACCTGTTTGAAGATAGGGTGGACAAGTAGTCTGTTTGAAAGGCGGGTCTCAGGTACATAGAGGCACAGCTGGAAGTTGAAAGCACAGAAGAATCACAGGAATGCTGGGAAATACTTCTTTAGTCACAGAGGTGGTCAGGAAGTAGAACGACACAGACAGCAAAAGGGTAGAGGCAGAATCCATACATAGTTTTCAGAATGGGTATGATACGGCTCACGCAGACTGGAGAAGCGAACCAAGTAACAGCCAGTGGAGATTCGACCCTTGTAACCACACGTACAGTTAGGTATATACAGAGGAGGCAACAATTCTTGAGATGATAACAATACTGTCTCCAGGACTGTTATCACTTCTGTATTCTAATATTAAAGTCTGATATGCGGGCGAAACGTTTCGTAACTAAAGATATACCTAGTGTTGCACATGTGTCTTACTCATTAACTTTTCAGTATTGTTTAACTTCTATTAGATGATTAAATAATTGTGTTGAAGGAAGGCTGCTGCTTTCACTGCTTGCAGTGGCGGGGTCACTTGGTTACCTCCCTCCAGCGCCTTGCAGTGGTGGGGTCACTTAGTTACCTCCCTCCAGCGCCTTGCAGTGGCGGGGTCACTTGGTTACCTCCCTCCAGCGCCTTGCAGTGGTGGGGTCACTTAGTTACCTCCCTCCAGCGCCTTGCAGTGGTGGTGTCACTTAGTTACCTCCCTCCAGCGCCTTGCAGTGGTGGTGTCACTTAGTTACCTCCCTCCAGCGCCTTGCAGTGGTGGTGTCACTTAGTTACCTCCCTCCAGCGCCTTGCAGTGGCGGGGTCACTTGGTTACCTCCCTCCAGCGCCTTGTAGTGGCGGGGTCACTTAGTTACCTCCCTCCAGCGCCTTGCAGTGGCGGGGTCACTTAGTTACCTCCCTCCAGCGCCTTGCAGTGGCGGGGTCACTTAGTTACCTCCCTCCAGCGCCTTGCAGTGGTGGGGTCACTTAGTTACCTCCCTCCAGCGCCTTGCAGTGGCGGGGTCACTTAGTTACCTCCCTCCAGCGCCTTGCAGTGGCGGGGTCACTAGTTACCTCCCTCCAGCGCCTTGCAGTGCGGGGTCACTTAGTTACCCTCCAGCGCCTTGAGTGGCGGGGTCTACATGCATTACCTCCCTCCAGCGCCTTGCAGTGGCGGGGTCACTTAGTTACCTCCCTCCAGCGCCTTGTAGTGGCGGGGTCACATAGTTACCTCCCTCCAGCGCCTTGTAGTGGCGGGGTCACTTAGTTACCTCCCTCCAGCGCCTTGCAGTGGCGGGGTCACTTAGTTACCTCCCTCCAGCGCCTTGCATGGCGGGGTCACTAGTTACCTCCTCCAGCGCCTTGTAGTGGCGGGGTCACATAGTTACCTCCCTCCAGCGCCTTGTAGTGGTGTGGCGAGGGGGTCACTTAGTTACCTCCCTCCAGCGCCTTGCAGTGGCGGGGTCACTTAGTTACCTCCCTCCAGCGCCTTGCAGTGGTGGGGTCACTTAGTTACCTCCCTCCAGCGCCTTGCAGTAGCGGGGTCACTTAGTTACCTCCCTCCAGCGCCTTGCAGTGGCGGGGTCACTTAGTTACCTCCCTCCAGCGCCTTGCAGTGGCGGGGTCACTTAGTTACCTCCCTCCAGCGCCTTGTAGTGGCGGGGTCACATAGTTACCTCCCTCCAGCGCCTTGCAGTAGCGGGGTCACTTAGTTACCTCCCTCCAGCGCCTTGCAGTGGGGGGTCACTTAGTTACCTCCTCCAGCGCCTTGCAGTGGCGGGGTCACTTAGTTACCTCCCTCCAGCGCCTTGCAGTGGCGGGGTCACTTATTTAAACCTCCCTCCAGCGCCTTGCAGTGGGGGGTCACTTAGTTACCTCCTCCAGCGCCTTGCAGTGGCGGGGTCACTTAGTTACCTCCCTCCAGCGCCTTGCAGTGGCGGGGTCACTTAGTTACCTCCTCCACGCCTTGCAGTGGTGGGGTCACTTAGTTACCTCCCTCCAGCGCCTTGCAGTGGCGGGGTCACTTAGTTACCTCCCTCCAGCGCCTTGCAGTGGCGGGGTCCACCTAGTTGAGCTCTCCTCCAGCGCCTTGCAGTGGCGGGGTCACTTAGTTACCTCCTCCAGCGCCTTGAGTGGCGGGGTCAGCATAGGTTACCTCCCTCCAGCGCCTTGCAGTGGCGGGGTCACTTAGTTACCTCCCTCCAGCGCCTTGCAGTGGTGGTGTCACTTAGTTACCTCCCTCCAGCGCCTTGCAATAACGGGGTCACTTAGTTACCTCCCTCCAGCGCCTTGCAGTGGCGGGGTCACTTAGTTACCTCCCTCCAGCGCCTTGCAGTGGCGGGGTCACATAGTTACCTCCCTCCAGCGCCTTGTAGTGGCGGGGTCACTTAGTTACCTCCCTCCAGCGCCTTGCAGTGGCGGGGTCACTTAGTTACCTCCCTCCAGCGCCTTGCAGTGGCGGGGTCACTTAGTTACCTCCCTCCAGCGCCTTGCAGTGGTGGGGTCACTCAGTTACCTCCCTCCAGCGCCTTGTAGTGGCGGGGTCACTTAGTTACCTCCCTCCAGCGCCTTGTAGTGGCGGGGTCACATAGTTACCTCCCTCCAGCGCCTTGTAGTAGCGGGGTCACTTAGTTACCTCCCTCCAGCGCCTTGTAGTGGCGGGGTCACATAGTTACCTCCCTCCAGCGCCTTGTAGTGGCGGGGTCACTTAGTTACCTCCCTCCAGCGCCTTGTAGTGGCGGGGTCACATAGTTACCTCCCTCCAGCGCCTTGTAGTGGCGGGGTCACTTAGTTACCTCCCTCCAGCGCCTTGCAGTGGCGGGGTCACTTAGTTACCTCCTCCAGCGCCTTGCACTGGCGGGGTCACTAGTTACCTCCCTCCAGCGCCTTGTAGTGGCGGGGTCACATAGTTACCTCCTCCAGCGCCTTGTAGTGGCGGGGTCACTTAGTTACCTCCTCCAGCGCCTTGCAGTGGCGGGGTCACTTAGTTACCTCCCTCCAGCGCCTTGCAGTGGTGGGGTCACTTAGTTACCTCCCTCCAGCGCCTTGCAGTAGCGGGGTCACTTAGTTACCTCCCTCCAGCGCCTTGCAGTGGCGGGGTCACTTAGTTACCTCCCTCCAGCGCCTTGCAGTGGCGGGGTCACTAGTTACCTCCTCCAGCGCCTTGTAGTGGCGGGGTCACATAGTTACCTCCCTCCAGCGCCTTGCAGTAGCGGGGTCACTTAGTTACCTCCCTCCAGCGCCTTGCAGTGGTGGGGTCACTTAGTTACCTCCCTCCAGCGCCTTGCAGTGGCGGGGTCACTTAGTTACCTCCCTCCAGCGCCTTGCAGTGGCGGGGTCACTTAGTTACCTCCCTCCAGCGCCTTGCAGTGGTGGGGTCACTTAGTTACCTCCTCCAGCGCCTTGCAGTAGCGGGGTCACTTAGTTACCTCCCTCCAGCGCCTTGCAGTGGCGGGGTCACTTAGTTACCTCCCTCCATCGCCTTGCAGTGGCGGGGTCACTTAGTTACCTCCCTCCAGCGCCTTGCAGTGGCGGGGTCACTTAGTTACCTCCCTCCAGCGCCTTGCAGTGGCGGGGTCACTTAGTTACCTCCCTCCAGCGCCTTGCAGTGGCGGGGTCACTTAGTTACCTCCCTCCAGCGCCTTGTAGTGGCGGGGTCACATAGTTACCTCCCTCCAGCGCCTTGCAGTGGCGGGGTCACTTAGTTACCTCCCTCCAGCGCCTTGCAGTGGCGGGGTCACTTAGTTACCTCCCTCCAGCGCCTTGCAGTGGCGGGGTCACTTAGTTACCTCCCTCCATCGCTTCTCGTATAATTATAGTGTCAATTCTCCAGAAAATGCAGGAATATGCTATAAGGAAAGTGGCACCTGGGAACGAGTGAAGACTTTATGACCTGGAAATGTATAAGGATTCACTCGAGAAAAAAAAATGCTGTGATATAGAATTCCCATTGTGTCACCTGAGAGGAACTCAACGTTTCCAATAAATTTTTGTTTTAAGAGTCGGGATAAACGACTACAAAAAAAAAAAGAGAAAGAGAAAAATGAGACTTTCAAGAGACATTGAAAATATGGAAAAGGAACAAGTGGGACATCATGAATATTAGTCACTGGGGAAACAAAGCATGTCATGCATACAACAGAATAGAAAATAATACTAAACTACAAAATATTGCAAATATCAGCTTTAATGTGGGGAGCAGAGAAGCCACACTAGCCACAACACAACGAAATGTAGCTGTACACTCATGCAAAGTACAGCAGCATGAGTGAGATCAATACAAAACTTATCAGCAGTTTTGCCAGTATTCACTTCGCAAATTTATCAGTGCAAAATAATACGAATGGAAAAAACCCGATCCGAGAAAGGTATCCCCGTATTGTATAGTCTGAGCCTCGTCTACCTCAGTGCATGCAAAAGTAATATTGGAAGGTATCCATACTATTTCAATGCAGCAAAATATATGAGAAATATGTATACGTGTGTGTAGATTTAAACGTATTAAATTCTGTACGCATGTGCACTTTCATATGTAAGCAGTTCATGTGTATATATATTTGTATGTGTATGCATGCATATGTATATTGGTGTATTTACATATATACATTTTTATACACTCAGTGGCTACTTTATAAGGTACACCTTTGTAGTAGCGGGTAGGACCTACCTTCACCCCCAAAACACCCTACCCTGACTTCGTGGCTTCAGTCATGTCACGTTGACATGATAACATCACACAGATGTTGCACACTTGTCGGCTGCACGTTGCAAATATGCTGTCCCACCACATCCCAAAGGTTTATGCCAAATTCTGAACCAGAAATCGCGATTCGTCGGACTTTATTTCCAGTCTTTAACTGTCCAGTTTTGAGAAGTCTATGCCCACCAAACCCTCAGTTTCCTGTTCTTAGCTGACAGGAGTGGAACCCGGTGTGATCTGCTGCTGCAGACCATCCACTTCAAGGTTACACTGTAATGCATTCAGAGAGGCTCTTCTGCCTAGCACTGATGTAACGCGTGGTTATTTGAGTTAGTGTCTCCTTCCTGTCAGGTTGAACCAGTCTGGTCATTCTTCTCTGACCTCCCTCATTAACAAGGCGTTTTCAACCATAGAGCGGCCTCTCACAGGTACTATATTACTCCTACAATTATCTTGGACCTTATTTCTACTGTCTGCTGTCCCTCCTTACAACTTTCATTGAGCATTGCCAGCTATTTGTGTGTGTGTGTGTACCATGGTGGCATGCTACCCATCTTAGCATGCCACAAAAGGGCCCTGGGGAGGGGAGGGAGAGGAAGGCATGCATCGAATACTTTACAATTTATTCTGAGTTCATCACACAACCACTTCTTACATTCTCTCTGTACCAGTCAAACTGGCAGTTAAGTCAAAGTAGCTGCAAAGCGGCCTTGGCTTGTCTGATTCAGTGTCAGATTTATATTTCTATCAACTGGGTGAGAAATTTTCCTGGGAGGTATGGTCAAGGACTGGGCGGCCGGGGGGTCGTTGACCCCCAGAAAACCCTCCAGGTACACTCCAGGTAGCCAAATTAATGTTGTTTCCAAACCCGGCTGGACAGACTTTCATCGAGGCGTTGTGAGTACACACATACTAGTCAATCTTGTATGAGGCGAGAAAAAACAACTGCATCGTCTCGTTCTTTGCACTTTGTATATATTGTAAATATTGGTGGAGGGAATATTCGGGTACTAGAAAGACTATCCTTTGTGTCTGCCTTTGCCTTCATTGCCTGAGGATTTTTCCAAGTCTTGAGACTTGATTCACGGCTAGGTACTATAGACATTTCTTCGTGTACCTGGGTTCGTAAAATCATTACTCCTCACTCCACCTTCCCTTGAAACCTCACCCTGCTTCCCTGCGAAACCTTACCCAGTGTCCCCGTCATTCCTCTCTTCCCTGTTCCCTGTCACCTTTGACCATCCAATCACCCTTCACACACCCGTCACCCCTCACACCCCCGTCACCCTTAGGCGCACACTGGTAGTAATCAAGAATCAATTTCCTGGCCGCGCTCCACCTGTTGATTGCTGCGTCACCAGCACCTGCCTCCCCAACATTTGCGTCACCAGCATCTGCCTCCCCAACATTTGTGTCACCAGCACCTTCATCACCTGCGTCCCAACACCAGCTGAGGTAAAGTCACGTGCACATCTGCCGAGATAATGTTGACACTTGTTCATCCACCTGCTACATTAAACAAATATAGGACCTATTTAAGAGTTATGCGAGCCCTGAACAAGCAACTTGTGGAGGCACCATGGCAAGGAACTTGTGGAGGCCCCAGGGCAAGGACCTTGTGGAGCCTCCAGGGCAAGGAACTTGTGGAGGCCCCAGGGCAAGCAACTTGTGGAGGCCCCAGGACAAGAAACTTGTGGAGGCCGCAGGGCAAGCAACTTGTGGAGGCCGCAGGGCAGGCAACTTGTTGAGGCTCCAGGGCAGGCAACTTGTGGATGCCCCAGGGCAAGCGCCATAGTTCCACCTCTTGTATCCCTCCTTCTATCTGGCACTACGTAAGTGAGTGGCACTTAGCAGCCAGGAACACTGGTCACGTGAAGATCAACTCTGTTATTTTGGTAATACTCTGCAGTGCAAGGACTGCATGCATGGAGGTGTTATTTGCTGTGTGAGCCTAACAATAACACTTACTGATGTGATCCTGTAATTTACACTCACTGGTGTGATCTTGCCATTAACACTCACTGGTGTGATCCTGACATTAACACTCACTGGTGTGATCCTGACATTAACACTCACTGGTGTGATAATGTAATTAGCACTGGTGTGATCCTGTAATTAACACTTGTGTGATCCTGTCATTAACACTCACTGGTGTGATCCTGCCATTAGCTCTCACTGGTGTGATCCTGCCATTAACTCTCACTGGTGTGATCCTGCCATAAACTCTCACTGGTGTGATCCTGTCATTAACTCTCACTGGTGTAATCCTGCCATTAACTCTCACTGGTGTGATCCTGCCATTAGCTGTCACTGATGTGACCCTGCCATTAGCTGTCACTGGTGTGATCCTGCCATTAGTTTTCACTGGTGTGATCCTGCCATTAGTTTTCACTGGTGTGATCCTGCCATTAGTTTTCACTGGTGTGATCCTGCCATTAGTTTTCACTGGTGTGATCCTGCCATTAGTTTTCACTGGTGTGATCCTGCCATTAGTTTTCACTGGTGTGATCCTGCCAATAACTCTCACTGGTGTGATCCTGCCATTAACACTCACCGGTGTGATCCTGCCATTAACTCTCACTGGTGTGATCCTGTCATTAACTCTCACTGGTGTGATCCTGCCATTAACACTCACTGGTGTGATCCTGCTATTAACTCTCACTGGTGTGATCCAGCCGTTAGCTCTCACTGGTGTTATCCTGCCACTAACACTCACTGGTGTGATCCTGTCATTAACTGTTACTGGTGTGATCCTGCCATTAATTCTCATTGGTGTGATCCTTCCATCAGCTGTCACTGGTGTGATCCTGCCATTAACACTCACTGGTGTGATCCTGCCATTAGCTCTCACTGTTGTGATCCTGCTATTAGCTCTCACTCTTGTGATCCTGCTATTAGCTCTCACTGGTGTGATCCTACTACCATTACACAGGTGTTGTTCTGCTACCACAATCTACAACATGCAGGCAACACCGGCCTTATCCACCCACAAAACATTCTGGTCCTATCAAGTAACCAACAGTTCAGTGAACCTATGCCACCAACACTGGTGTGACCACATCACCAACACTGGTGTGACCCCTTCACCAACACTGGTGCCACCCTGCCGCCAACACTGGCGTAACCCTGCCACCAACACTGGCGTAACCCTGCCACCAATACTGGCATCACCCTGCCACCAACACTGGCATCACCCTGCTACCAACACTGACATCACCCTGCCACCAACACTGGCGTCACCCTGCCACCAACACTGGCGTCACCCTGCCACCAACAATGGCGTAACCCTGCCACCAACACTGGCGTCACCCTGCCACCAACACTTGCGTCACCCTGCCACCAACACTGACATCACCCTGCCACCAACACTGACATCACCCTGCCACCAACACTGGTGCCACCCTGCCACCAACACTGACATCACCCTGCCACCAAGACTGGCGTCACCCTGCCACCAACACTGGTATCACCCTGCCACCAACACTGGCATCACCCTGTCACCCATACACACTCTGTTAAATAGCAATTATCGTATTTGTATACTGTGTTGTTGTGACCGCAAGCATCGTACACCTGGCACAGTGAGAAGTGCAACATCGTACGTTGAGAATATTTAGTTGTTTAGCGTCGTGCGTCTGGTATATTGGCTCGTCCAGCATAGTGCATCTGTTATGGCAGGAAGTCTGCCGTCTTACATCTGGCATACTGCGTCACCGTTCACTGCTGACATTCACCGACCGACAACGTCACACTGCCGACATATTGGGCTGGTTTTCGTAGTATATCAGGCGGCCAGTCACCTAACCCAGCGCTGCTTTATCCACGTTACTGACTAATGCTGACTACAGGAGTGTTACTGCTGACTACTGGCGAGTCACTGCTGACTACTGGCGTGTTACTGGTGACTACTGGCGTGTCACTGCTGACTACTGGCGTGTTACTGCTGACTACTGGCGTGTTACTGCTGACTAATGCTGACTACAGACGTGTTACTGCTGACTACTGGCGTGTTACTGCTGACTACTGGCGTGTTACTGCTGACTACTGGCGTGTTACTGCTGACTAATGCTGACTACAGACGTGTTACTGCTGACTACTGGCGTGTTACTGGTGACTACATACGTGTTACTGCTGACTACTGGCGTGTTACTGCTGACTAATGCTGACTACAGACGTGTTACTGCTGACTACTGGCGTGTTACTGCTGACTACTGGCGTGTTACTGCTGACTAATGCTGACTACAGACGTGTTACTGCTGACTACTGGCGTGTTACTGCTGACTACTGGCGTGTTACTGATGACTACTGGCGTGTCACTGCTGACTACTAGCGAGTCACTGCTGACTACTGGCGTGTTACTGGTGACTACTGGCGTGTTACTGGTGACTACTGGCGTGTTACTGGTGACTACTGGCGTGTTACTGGTGACTACTGGCGTGTTACTGCTGACTACTGGCGTGTTACTGCTGACTACTGGCGTGTCACTGCTGACTACTGGCGTGTCACTGCTGACTACTGGCGTGTTACTGGTGACTACTGGCGTGTTACTGTGACTACTGGCGTGTTACTGGTGACTACTGGCGTGTTACTGGTGACTACTGCGTGTCACTGCTGACTACTGCGTGTTACTGGTGACTACTGGCGTGTTACTGGTGACTACTGGCGTGTTACTGGTGACTACTGGCGTGTTACTCCTGACTACTGGAGTGTTACTGGTGACTACTGGCGTGTTACTGGTGACTACTGGCGTGTTACTGGTGACTACTGGCGTGTTACTGGTGACTACTGGCGTGTTACTGCTAACTACAGGCGTGTTACTGATGACTACTGGAGTGTTACTGGTGACTACTGGCGTGTTACTGGTGACTACTGGCGTGTTACTGGTGACTACTGGCGTATTACTGCTGAATACTGCGTGTCACTGCTGACTACTGGCGTGTCACTGCTGACTACTGGCGTGTTACTGGTGACTACTGGCGTGTTACTGGTGACTACTGGCGTGTTACTGGTGACTACTGGCGTGTTACTGGTGACTACTGGCGTGTTACTGGTGACTACTGGAGTGTTACTGCTGACTACTGCGTGTTACTGGTGACTACTGGCGTGTCACTGCTGACTACTGGCGTTTTACTGCTGACTACTGGAGTGTTACTGGTGACTACTGGCGTGTTACTGGTGACTACTGGCCTGTTACTGGTGACTACTGGCGTGTTACTGGTGACTACTGGCGTATTACTGGTGACAACTGGCGTGTTACTGGTGACTACTGGGGTGTTACTGGTGACTACTGACGTGTTACTGGTGACTACTGGCGTGTTACTGGTGACTACTGGCGTGTTACTGGTGACTACTGGCGTGTTACTGGTGACTACTGGCGTGTCACTGCTGACTACTGGCGTGTTACTGGTGACTACTGGCGTGTTACTGGTGACTACTGGCGTGTTACTGGTGACTACTGGCGTGTTACTGGTGACTACTGGCGTGTTACTGGTGACTACTGACGTGTTACTGGTGACTACTGGCGTGTTACTGGTGACTACTGGCGTGTTACTGGTGACTACTGGCGTGTTACTGGTGACTACTGGCGTGTTACTGGTGACTACTGGCGTGTCATTGCTGACTACTGGCGTGTTACTGGTGACTACTGGCGTGTTACTGGTGACTACTGGCGTGTCACTCCTGACTACTGGCGTGTTACTGCTGACTACTGGAGTGTTACTGGTGACTACTGGCGTGTTACTGGTGACTACTGGCGTGTTACTGGTGACTACTGGCGTGTTACTGGTGACTACTGGCGTGTTACTGGTGACAACTGGCGTGTTACTGGTGACTACTGGGGTGTTACTGGTGACTACTGACGTGTTACTGGTGACTACTGGCGTGTTACTGGTGACTACTGGCGTGTTACTGGTGACTACTGGCGTGTTACTGGTGACTACTGGCGTGTTACTGGTGACTACTGGCGTGTCACTGGTGACTACTGGCGTGTTACTGGTGACTACTGGCGTGTTACTGGTGACTACTTGCGTGATCAGCAGTAACGAGACTGCTTCATCACAAGTTTCGTTTGTTAGTTTTCTTGTCATGTTGATAACGTGTATCTTATAAAATAAGAATGATCTAAACCTCAGTTATTGTTTTTACCACAACTATCACCATTGCTACACCAGTTATAGGTCTACTACCACTACTACCAATAATAATAATAATAATAATAATAATAATAATAATAATAATATAAAAATAATAACAATAATAACAATAATAATAATAATAATAATAATAATAATAATAATTTTATTATTTTTATATATTTACTCGTACTTTTACGCACGAGCAATTTGGAGAGACGCGTGGGCAGAGACCAGGAGAGACGGGTGGGCAGAGACCAGGAGAGACGGGTGGGCAGAGACCAGGAGAGACGGGTGGGCAGAGACCAGGAGAGACGGGTGGGCAGAGACCAGGAGAGACGGGTGGGCAGAGACCAGGAGAGACGGGTGGGCAGAGACCAGGAGAGACGGGTGGGCAGAGACCAGGAGAGACGGGTGGGCAGAGACCAGGAGAGACGGGTGGGCAGAGACCAGGAGAGACGGGTGGGCAGAGACCAGGAGAGACGGGTGGGCAGAGACCAGGAGAGACGGGTGGGCAGAGACCAGGAGAGACGGGTGGGCAGAGACCAGGAGAGACGGGTGGGGAGAGACCAGGAGAGACGGATGGGCAGAGACCAGGAGAGACGGATGGGCAGAGACCAGGAGAGACAGGTGGGCAGAGACCAGGAGAGACGGGTGGGCAGAGACCAGGAGAGACGGGTGGGCAGAGACCAGAAGAGACGGGTGGGCAGAGACCAGGAGAGAAGGGTGGGCAGAGACCAGGAGAGACGGGTGGGCAGAGACCTGGAGAGACGGGTGGGCAGAGACCAGGAGAGACGGGTGGACAGAGACCAGGAGAGACGGGTGGGCAGAGACAAGGAGAGACGGGTGGGCAGAGACCAGGAGAGACGGGTGGGCAGAGACCAGAAGAGACGGGTGGGCAGAGACCAGGAGAGACGGGTGGGCAGGGACCTGGAGAGACGGGTGGGCAGAGACCAGGAGAGACGGGTGGGCAGAGACCAGGAGAGACGGGTGGGCAGAGACCAGGAGAGACCAGGAGAGACGGGTGGGCAGAGACCAGGAGAGACGGGTGGGCAGAGACCAGGAGAGACGGGTGGGCAGAGACAAGGAGAGACGGGTGGGCAGAGACCAGGAGAGACGGGTATGCAGAGACCAGGAGAGACGGGTGGGCAGGGACCAGGAGAGACGGGTGGGCAGGGACCTGGAGAGACGGGTGGGCAGAGACCAGAAGAGACGGGTGGGCAGAGACCAGGAGAGACGGGTGGGCAGGCACCAGGAGAGACAGGTGGGCAGAGACCAGGAGAGACGGGTGGGCAGAGACAAGGAGAGACGGGTGGGCAGAGACCAGGAGAGACGGGTATGCAGAGACCAGGAGAGACGGGTGGGCAGAGACCAGGAGAGACGGGTGGGCAGAGACCAGGAGAGACGGGTGGACTGAGAGAGAGCCCGACACAAAAGCACAAAATCAATCAATATCTCTTAATTCAAATCACTCTTTCCGGTCTCTCTCTCTCTCTCTCTCTCTCTCTCTCTCTCTCTCTCTCTCTCTCTCTCTTCTTTCTCTCTTACACAAGGGTTTTACAGGGTTAGGTTAAAAGTTTCTACCTTTTTTATTTTACAAGCTAAAAGCAGCTACCTACATCAACTCATTTGAAAGTGGTCGATTGTCTTCATTTCATTGATATCATTATGCTGTGCAAACATGTTTCAGACTCGACTCATTCTACAAGTAAGTGATCTCAGATGAAGTGATGTTCTAGAGAAGGTTACGGCCAGAGTGTAGTTGCTGTTTGCTGCCCGTCTTGTTGTGTAGAATCTGTATTCTCGTTGTCCACAAAGTGGAGCCAAGTGTAGTACCTTGACAACACTGACCTTGTACATAACAGTAAGGCCGCCCACATCCTCCGGTGTTGAAGGTTTTGCTGAAATTGCTGATCTGTCCAGACTGGGGTCCAGTCGAGAAATGAGTCATCTTGCTCTGTTCTCTATTCTGTCAAGAAGTTGTAAATGGGGAGGCAATTCAAGAATGTGGAGCATACTTAAGGCGTGAACGCACCTGTACGTAGTACAGAGTCTTGTAGTTTCTACTGTCGAGAAGGTATGATATATATCTAAGTGCTTTAAGCTTTTGGGCAGCCTTCTTTGCAAGATTTACTACATGGTTCATCATAATCAGTATGGAATCAAATTTCACCCCAAGGATATCAACTTCATCCCCGGTTTCCATCACTCTCCCATTCAGTCTTTCCACTGTTACTTTCAATCTCTCTCTCTCTCTCTCTCTCTCTCTCTCTCTCTCTCTCTCTCTCTCTCTCTCTCTCGCTCTCTCTCCATCTCTCTTGGTGTCTCTCGCTCTTTCTCTCTCCTTGAGGTATTGCATAATGATTTTTTAAGTTTCTGAGCTGGTCCACAGTGGGTCTTCCGAAATGGTCTTAAGCTGTGCCATAAAAGGTCTTGGGCGAAGGTTTTCGGCTGCGCCAAATGGTTCTTTCAAAAAGGTCTTCAGCAGTGTCATAATAGGTCTCTGGAAAAGGTCTTCAGCAGTGTCATAATAGGTCTCTGGAAAAGGTCTTAAGCAGAGTCATAATAGGTCTCTGGAAAAGGTCTTAAGCAAAGTCATAATAGGTCTCTGGAAAAGGTCTTCAGCAGTGTCATAATAGGTCTCTGGAAAAGGTCTTCAGCAGTGTCATAATAGGTCTCTGGAAAAGGTCTTAAGCAGAGTCATAATAGGTCTCTGGAAAAGGTCTTAAGCAGTCATAATAGGTCTCTGGAAAAGGTCTTCAGCAGTGTCATAATAGGTCTCTGGAAAAGGTCTTAAGCAGAGTCATAATAGGTCTTCAGCAGTGTCATAATAGGTATCTGGAAAAGGTCTTCAGCAGAGTCATAATAGGTCTCTGGAAAAGGTCTTCAGCAGAGTCATAATAGGTCTCTGGAAAAGGTCTTCAGCAGAGTCATAATAGGTCTCTGGAAAAGGTCTTCAGCAGAGTCATAATAGGTCTCTGGAAAAGGTCTTCAGCAGTGTCATAATAGGTCTCTGGAAAGGTCTTCAGCAGAGTCATAATAGATCTCTTTAAAAGGTCTTCAGCAGAGTCATAATAGGTCTCTGGAAAAGGTCTTCAGCAGTGTCATAATAGGTCTCTGAAAAGGGTCTTCAGCAGAATCATAATAAGTCTCTGGAAAAGGTCTCCAGCAGTGTCATAATAGGTCTCTGGAAGATACTAAACTGACATATATCATCTCTCATGATGAAGCGGTAAATCCGTCGGGGTCATTTAGTACCAGGGGGAATGACAGGCAATCAGGATTTATTCAAAGGTAGGGTTAGCTCAATTTCCTTGGATCAAGAGCCCTTCACCAGCCATAAAGGCGCCTCGAGATGAGACGATAATTTACCTTTACGATGTTGATTAAGACAGCATTTGCGATAGACAAAAAGTCGCTTACGGCGAGAACTGATCCTACGATGTGGATGCTGAGAACTGATCCTACGAGGTGGATGCTGAGAACTGATCCTACGAGGTGGATGCTGAGAACTGATCCTACGAGGTGGATGCTGAGAACTAATCCTACGAGGTGGATGCTGAGAACTGATCCTACAAGGTGGATGCTGAGAACTGATCCTACAAGGTGGATGCTGAGAACTGATCCTACGAGGGGGATGCTGAGAACTGATCCTACGAGGTGGATGCTGAGAACTGATCCTACGAGGTGGATGCTGAGAACTGATCCTACGAGGTGAATGCTGAGAACTGATCCTACAAGGGGGATGCTTGGACCGATCCTGCAAGGGTAATGCTTGGAAATGATCTCACAAGGCTGATGCTGAGAACTGATCCTACAAGGGGGATGCTGAGAACTGTGAACAACGTTCTTTGAAGGATCAATTATAATTGATACTTCAGGGGAAGGTGCTCAGGATTGATCCTTCAAGGGTGGATACTTACACAGAATTAATTCTTTATGAGAGCTGCTCAGGAATGATCCATCATTGGGGCTGCCCAGGAATGTTCCTTCATGTGGGCTGCTCAGGAATGGTCCTTCATGGGGGCTGCTCAGGAATGTTCCTTCATGTGGGCTGCTCAGGAATGGTCCTTCATGTGGGCTGCCCAGGAATGTTCCTTCATGTGGGCTGCTCAGGAATGGTCCTTCATGGGGGCTGCTCAGGAATGTTCCTTCATGTGGGCTGCTCAGGAATGGTCCTTCATGGGAGCTGCTAAGGAATGTTCCTTCATGTGGGCTGCTCAGGAATGGTCCTTCATGGGGGCTGCTCAGGAATGATCCATCATGTGGGCTGCTCAGGAATGTTCCTTCATGTGGGCTGCTCAGGAATGGTCCTTCATGGGGGCTGCTCAGGAATGTTCCTTCATGTGGGCTGCTAAGGAATGGTCCTTCATGGGGGCTGCTAAGGAATGGTCCTTCATGGGGGCTGCTAAGGAATGGTCCTTCATGGGGGCTGCTAAGGAATGGTACTTCATGGGGGCTGCTCAGGATTGGTATGTCATGGGGGTTGCTCAGGAATGGTCCTTCATGGGGGCTGCTCAGTAATGTTCCTTCATAGGGGATGCTCAGTAATGTTCCTTCATGGGGACTGCTCAGAAATGTTCCTTCATGGGGGCTGCTCAGGAATGGTTCTTCATGGGGGCTGCTCAGGAGTGGTCCATCATGGTGGCTGCTCAGGAATGGTCCATCATGGTGGCTGCTCAGGTATGGACCATTATGGGGCTGCTCAGGAATGGTCTTTCATGGGGGCTGCTCAGAAATGTTCTTTCATGGGGGCTGCTCAAGAATGATTCTTCATGGGGGCTGCTCAGGAGTGGTCCTTCATGGGAGCTGCTCGGGAATGGTTCTTCATGGGGGCTGCTCAGGTATGGTCCATAATGTAAGGCTGCACAAGTATGGTCCATTATGGGGCTGCTTAGGTATGGTCCATTATGGGAGCTGCTCAGGAATGGTCCATTATGGGGGCTGCTCAGGTATGGTTCATTATGGGAGCTGCTCAGGAATGGTCCTTCATGTGAGCTGCTCAGGTATGGACCATCATGGGGGCTAGTCAGGAATGGTCTATCACGGGGCTGCTCCGGTATGGACAATTATGGGAACTGGTCAGTTATGAACCATCATGGGGGCTGCTCGGGTATGGACCATCATGGGGGCTGCTCAGGTATTGACTATCATGGGGGCTGCTCAGTTATGAACCATCATGGGGGCTGGTCAGTTATGGACCATCATGGGGGCTGGTCAGTTTAGTACCATCATTGGGGCTGGTCAGTAATGGACCATCTTGGGGGCTGGGCAGTTATGGACCATCATGGGGGGCTGCTCAGGTATGAACCATCATGAGGGCTGGTAAGTTATGGACTATCATGGGGGTTGGTCAGGTATGAACCATCATGGGGGCTGGGCAGTTAAGGACCATCATGGCGGCTGCCGCGGCAGTCTTAACGTTGATCTACGGCCTCAAACCATATACAATTAATTTGACCTTATTACTTAATTATATCTGATATAACCCAGAATATTTTTTTAAAAACTAAACCGAACGTAAAAGGTATAATCCTCGCTCCTAAATTAATACAAAAAAAATGCTACAGATTATTTTAATTTTAATTAAGAAACTGAGGATCACCGAGGATCACCGAGGATCACCGAGGATCACCGAGGATCACCGAGGATCACCGAGGATCACCGAGGCGGGAGCCACGGAAGAGACAACTTGGAGTGAGCATTTTAAAACAGTGAAGGAAGTGTCACTTGCGGTGGACGGGAGAGAAAGTTAGTCACGGTGGACGGGAGAGAAAGTTAGTCACAGTGGACGAGAACATCAATAACTTGAAGGATAGGACAGGAAATAGAGCAATAGATTACTGTTAAGCTTTACACTTGATTACTGGAGGAAGAGTGATGAGAGCAACAAGACAGGGCCTGAAGAGACGTAGTCAAGAGAGAGTGAAGATAGAGTGACGCTTGAAGGGACGAAGCTCACCAGTAGCACTACACACTCGAAGCTCACCAGTAGCACTACACACTCGAAGCTCACCAGTAGCACTACACACTCGAAGCTCACAAGTAGCACTACACACTCGAAGCTCACCATTTAGTCACAGTCACTACACACTCGAAGCTCACCAGTAGATACACTACACACACAGAAGCTCACAGTAGCACTACACACTCGAAGCTCACCAGTAGCACTACACACCGAAGCTCACCAGTAGCACTACACTCAAGCTCACCAGTAGCACTACACACTCGAAGCTCACCAGTAGCACTACACACTGAAGCTCACCAGTAGCACTACACACTCAGCAAGCTTCACCAGTAGCACTACACACTCGAAGCTCACCAGTAGCACTACACACTCGAAGCTCACCAGTAGCACTACACACTCGAAGCTCACCAGTAGCACTACACACACGAAGCTCACCAGTAGCACTACACACTTGAAGCTCACCAGTAGCACTACACACTTGAAGCTCACCAGTAGCACTACACACTCGAGCTATTCTCTATTATTATCAGGAAATACAGGTAAAACAATATATCTCTTAAGGTCTGAGTCTAGTATTTTCCATTGATAAAAAATGCAATTCGTCCTCCCAGCATGTAAGTTGCAGCAATTTCTTTGGCTGGTTTGGTTGGGTTAGGGTATTATAATACACCATAACGAAAAAAAAAATAGAAGATAAAAAGTTCTACTTTGCTAACAGAAAACGAGTACCCACTGAGCTTAGTACCCACTGAGCTTAGTACCCATTGAGCTTAGTACCCACTGAGCTTTATACCCACAGAGCTTAGTACCCACTGAGCTTAGTACCCACTGAGCTTAGTACCCATTGAGCTTAGTACCCACTGAGCTTTATACCCACAGAGCTTAGTACCCACTGAGCTTAGTACCCACTGAGCTTAGTACCCACTGAGCTTAGTACCCACTGAGCTTAGTACCCACTGAGCTTAGTACCCACTGAGCTTTATACCCACTGAGCTTAGTACCCACTGAGCTTAGTACCCACTGAGCTTAGTACCCACTGAGCTTAGTACCCACTGAGCTTAGTACCCACTGAGCTTTATACCCACTGAGCTTAGTACCCACTGAGCTTAGTACCCACTGAGCTTAGTACCCACTGAGCTTAGTACCCACTGAGCTTAGTACCCACTGAGCTTAGTACCCACTGAGCTTAGTACCCACTGAGCTTGGTCTACATAAATCAATCTTCTAGAATTCGACTCTTAAATTAAAACAGTGAAATCATGTTTATAAATAAGAGGACGGACTGAGAAAATATGTTGTTAAATAGATTCATAATCCAGTGAAGTGTTTACAGGTATAAATGTGAACCACTAAAGAATTCTACCACTTGTCAACGTTACGTCTTTATTAAAAAAAAAATCGTCTATATGATGATCAAGAGAGACACCAAGAGGAATATAAAGATGAAATAACTTTTCACTGACTTCTTCTTTGAGATACTAGAGAACATTATAGAGACAATTGGCATATAACGAGTGTGTTGCTGCCGCACTTCTTCAGTGAAGTCCTGAGAGTAACTGAGATGCACAGTGCAAAAATACCTTAGAAAAATATTATGAGAATTTTAGGAAGCCAAGAGGGAAGCGGATGAGAAACAACCTTCAGAGGAAATGATGGGGCATGGAGGAATGAAGGTTTGAGAGTATTATCAAGATTTTGAAAATTAAGCAGAATGGGGTAAATGACGGAAAAGTTTGATAATTATCAAAGTCAGGACGGTAATGGTAAGAGTGTGTGTGTCCGCTGTCTGTATAGTTGAAAATTTAATTTATTATGCGACCAGGAGAGTTGGAGACAGGAGAACTGTAAAGCCAGAGGCAAAGGACACGGAATTCCAGAGGTTATTCTCGCGACCAAAGGCGACGGCAAAATTATCTTTGGTCTGTACGAAGACTACAGTTTAGTGAAGCAGTTTTAGAGGAAGATATTGCAACCAAGTAACGATGATGTTAATGCTGTTACCAAGTAACGATGATGTTAATGCTGTTACCAAGTAACTATGATGTTAATGCTGTTACCAAGTAACGATGATGTTAATGCTGTTACCAAGTAACGATGATGTTAATGCTGTTACCAAGTAACTATGATGTTAATGCTGTTACCAAGTAACGATGATGGTAATGCTGTTACCAAGTAACGATGATGGTAATGCTGTTACCAAGTAACTATGATGTTAATGCTGTTACCAAGTAACGATGATGGTAATGATGTTACCAAGTAACGATGATGTTAATGCTGTTACCAAGTAACGATGATGTTAATGCTGTTACCAAGTAACGATGATGTTAATGCTGTTACCAAGTAACGATGATGTTAATGCTGTTACCAAGTAACGATGATGTTAATGCTGTTACCAAGTAACGATGATGTTAATGCTGTTACCAAGTAACGATGATGTTAATGCTGTTACCAAGTAACGATGATGTTAATGCTGTTACCAAGTAACGATGATGTTAATGCTGTTACCAAGTAACGATGATGTTAATGTTGTTACCAAGTAACGATGATGTTAATGCTGTTACCAAGTAACGATTATGTTAATGCTGTTACCAAGTAACGATGATGTTAATGCTGTTACCAAGTAACGATGATGGTAATGATGTTACCAAGTAATGATGATGTTAATGCTGTTACCAAGTAACGATGATGTTAATGCTGTTACCAAGTAACGATGATGTTAATGCTGTTACCAAGTAACGATGATGTTAATGCTGTTACCAAGACAATATGCTATCAACAGCATGAACAAAAGCACCACTAATGGTAGTTTTATTAGAATTGAACCGATCATTTAACTTTTTTTTTCTTACTCTTATTTCTGCTCCTTAACCATGAAAATGCAGTTTAGATAGAAAATTTTATTAAAAATTATGATATTGACCCACACAGATTTAGCATATTTTTCTGAATATAATAATAATAATAATAATAATAATAATAATAATAATAATAATAATAATAATAATAATAATAATAATAATAATAAAAATTCTGTATACTTGATGTTTCATTTTTAAAAATCTGTCTGTCTGTCTGTCTGTCTCTCTCTCTCTCTCTCTCTCTCTCTCTCTCTCTCTCTCGTTGCCAACAATATGCACCGTCATCTCTTAAGTCTGCAAGAGACAATTGCTATCTAACCATCAGATAAATGCATTTCATTTACACCTAAGAAACAGGTATCAATAATGGTCTGGTCCTCGAGTGGTAATCGTTACAAGTTTATTCAGTAGACCTCCAGAATGTATTTATTCTTTCTAAAACTCCCGAGTCATGTCAATACAGCTCAAATTAAGAACAAGAAATTAAGATGTAGGTCGCTCTTCTTGTGAGCCTCATCATGTAAGAAGACATTGAGCTTTTTAATGTTTCATGTATTTTTGAAAAATAATATGAAATATTCTATAATAATATTGGTTTTCATAGATTTTTAATGGGATTTTTAAAAAATATGTAAATAATTTATAAATATTAACTGTACCTCTCTACATCATTTACTCACAGCACTCATTTGTTTTCTGGTTAACTTAAATACTCAGTCTTAAATATTCGTTTCTTAAACAAAGTCATCGTTATCTTGATGCAGCACGGCATCGCCTGGATGAATAACACATAACCATCAACTCATCTGGTTACAACTCTTCATTATGTACCAAGTCTTTCAACTAATGGTCACTTTCTACAACACGCATGGCTTGACGGATAAGGATTCAACCGCACTTACCCTCAAGGGACGCGGAAAGGAAATCCTCCTTCCACAAATCCCTACCTAAGAGTTTGTCAGCATCTCCGTAAATCTTAACATCAGATCTAGATCTCCACACATCTTGATTATAATTATATTATTATACCTATGGTAAACGCTAACCCCTCTTCCCTTCACACAAACTATGAATCTTCTTTAATTTCTGAAAATCTCCGCTATTAAGCCTAAATAAATTTCCGAGAACTTGAGACATATCTAACCACTGAAGATCTTGAGTCTTAAGTTAAAATAGTCGTCTCAAAACTATTAACATTAGCTCTTCCCGACCTACATTCAGAGGTCGATATTAAGAGTCGGGCTTTATTTTTGTGTCGTGGTTTTGTTTGTCATTATTAAGTATGTCTTTGTTAGTCAGTGTCATTGTGTCTTGTGTCATTAGTCACAGTCGTGATCTGTCGTAGGTCATTAGTCAGCGTTGTGACCTGTCGTTGGCCATTAGCGTTGTGACCTGTCGTTGGCCATTAGCGTTGTGACCTGTTGAGGGTCGTTAGTCGGCGTTGTGACCTGTCGTTGGCCATTAGCGTTGTGACCTATCGTGGGTAATTAGTCACCGTTGTGATTTATCGTGTTTCTTCAGCCGAGCTCCTCATTTTTATTATACTTTTACACATTTTATTTATCAATTTGACGACGGAGAAAAACACTGGCAACCACGGACCAGGTGTGTGAGACATGGGTAGCCACGGACCAGGTGTGTGAGACATGGGTAGCCACGGACCAGGTGTGTGAGACATGGATAGCCACGGACCAGGTGTGTGAGACATGGGTAGCCACGGACCAGGTGTGTGAGACATGGATAGCCACGGACCAGGTGTGTGAGACATGGGTAGCCACGGACCAGGTGTGTGAGACATGGTAGCCACGGACCAGGTGTGTGAGACATGGGTAGCCACGGACCAGGTGTGTGAGACATGGGTAGCCACGGACCAGGTGTGTGAGACATGGGTAGCCACGGACCAGGTGTGTGAGCATATTAGGTAGCACGGACCAGGTATGTGAACATGGGTAGCTCACGGACCAGGTGTGACATGGTAGCCACGGACCAGGTGTGAGACATTGGTAGCTCTGGACAGGTGTGTAGACATGGTTAGCCAAGGACCAGTGTGTGTAGACATGGTAGCCCTGACCAGAGTGTGTGAACTATGTGGAAGCCACGAGTACCAGGTTGTGACATGTGCCGACCAGGTGTGTAGACATGGGTAGCCACTGACCAGGTTGTGAGACATGGGTAGCCACGGACCAGGTGTTGAGACATGGTAGCCACGACAGGTGTGTGAGACATGGTAGCCACGGACCAGTGTGTGAGACATGGGTAGCCACGGACCAGGTGTGTGAGACATGGGTAGCCACGGACCAGGTGTGTGAGACATGGTAGCCACCGACCAGGTGTGTGAGACATGGATAGCCACGACCAGGTGTGAGACATGGGTAGCCACGGACCAGGTGTGAGACATGGGTAGCCACGGACCAGGTGTGTGAGACATGGGTAGCCACGGACCAGGTGTGTAGACATGGGTAGCCACGGACCAGGTGTGTGAGACATGGTAGCCACGGACCAGTGTGAGACATGGTAGCCACGACCAGGTGTGAGACATGGTAGCCACGGACCAGGTGTGTGAGACATGGGTAGCCACGACCAGGTGTGTGAGACATGGTAGCCACGACCAGGTGTGTGAGACATGGGTAGCCACGGACCAGGTGTGTGAGACATGGGTAGCCACGGACCAGGTGTGTGAGACATGGGTAGCCACGGACCAGGTTGTGAACATGGGTAGCCACGGACCAGGTGTGGAGACATGGGTAGCCACGGACCAGGTGTGTGAGACATGGTAGCCACGGACCAGGTGTGTGAGACATGGGTAGCCACGCCAGGTGTGTGAGACATGGTAGCCACGGACCAGGTGTGTGAGACATGGTAGCCACGGACCAGGTTGTGAGACATGGGTAGCCACCGACCAGGTGTGTGAGACATGGGTAGCCACGGACCAGGTTGTGAGACATGGGTAGCCACGGACCAGGTGTGTGAGACATGGGTAGCCACGACCAGGTGTGTAGACATGGGTAGCCACGGACCAGGTGTGAGACATGGGTAGCCACGGACCAGGTGTGTGAGACATGGGTAGCCACCGACCAGGTGTGTGAGACATGGGTAGCACTGGACCAGGTGTGTGAGACATGGGTAGCCACCGACCAGGTGTGTGAGACATGGGTAGCCACGGACCAGGTGTGTGAGACATGGGTAGCCACGGACCAGGTGTGTGAGACATGGGTAGCCACCGACCAGGGTGTGAGACATGGTAGCCACGGACCAGGTGTGTGAGACATGGGTAGCCACGGACCAGGTGTGTGAGACATGGGTAGCCACGGACCAGGTGTGTGAGACATGGGTAGCCACGACCAGGTGTGTGAGACATGGTAGCCACCGACCAGGTGTGAGACATGGGTAGCCACGGACCAGGTGTGTGAGACATGGGTAGCCACGGACCAGGTGTGTGAGACATGGGTAGCCACGACCAGGTGTGTGAGACATGGGTAGCCACGGACCAGGTGTGTGAGACATGGGTAGCCACGGACCAGGTGTGTGAGACATGGGTAGCCACGGACCAGGTGTGTGAGACATGGTAGCACGACCAGTTGTGAGACATGGTAGCCACCCAGGTGTGTGAGACATGGGTAGCCACGGACCAGGTGTGTGAGACATGGTAGCCACCGACCAGGTGTGGAGACATGGGTAGCCACGACCAGGTGTGTGAGACATGGGTAGCCACGGACCAGGTTGTGAGACATGGGTAGCCACGGACCAGGTGTGTGAGACATGGGTAGCCACGACCAGTGTGTGAGACATGGGTAGCCACGGACCAGGTGTGTGAGACATGGGTAGCCACCGACCAGGTGTGTGAGACATGGTAGCCACCGACCAGGTGTGTGAGACATGGGTAGCCACTGGACCAGGTGTGTGAGACATGGGTAGCCACCGACCAGGTGTGTGAGACATGGGTAGCCACGGACCAGGTGTGTGAGACATGGGTAGCCACGGACCAGGTGTGTGAGACATGGGTAGCCACGACCAGGTGTGTGAGACATGGGTAGCCACGGACCAGGTGTGAGACATGGGTAGCCACGACCAGGTGTGAGACATGGGTAGCCACGGACCAGGTGTGTGAGACATGGGTAGCCACGGACCAGGTGTGTGAGACATGGGTAGCCACCGACCAGGTGTGTGAGACATGGGTAGCCACGGACCAGGTGTGTGAGACATGGGTAGCCACGGACCAGGTGTGTGAGACATGGGTAGCCACCGACCAGGTGTGTGAGACATGGGTAGCCACGGACCAGGTGTGTGAGACATGGGTAGCCACGGACCAGGTGTGTGAGACATGGGAAGCCACGGACCAGGTGTGTGAGACATGGGTAGCCACGACCAGGTGTGGAGACATGGTAGCCACCGACCAGGTGTGTGAGACATGGGTAGCCACGGACCAGGTGTGTGAGACATGGGTAGCCACGGACCAGGTGTGTGAGACATGGGTAGCCACGACCAGGTGTGTGAGACATGGGTAGCCACGGACCAGGTGTGTGAGACATGGGTAGCCACGGACCAGGTGTGTGAGACATGGGTAGCCACGGACCAGGTGTGTGAGACATGGGTAGCCACGACCAGGTGTGTGAGACATGGGTAGCCACGACCAGGTGTGTGAGACATGGGTAGCCACGGACCAGGTGTGTGAGACATAGGTAGCCACCGACCAGGTGTGTGAGACATGGGTAGCCACCGACCAGGTGTGTGAGACATGGGTAGCCACGGACCAGGTATGTGAGACATGGGTAGCCACGGACCAGGTGTGTGAGACATGGGTAGCCACGCACCAGGTGTGTGAGACATGGGTAGCCACGGACCAGGTGTGTGAGACATGGGTAGCCACCGACCAGGTGTGTGAGACATGGGTAGCCACCGACCAGGTGTGTGAGACATGGGTAGCCATGGACCAGGTGTGTGAGACATGGGTAGCCACCGACCAGGTGTGTGAGACATGGGTAGCCACGGACCAGGTGTGTGAGACATGGGTAGCCACGGACCAGGTGTGTGAGACATGGGTAGCCACCGACCAGGTGTGTGAGACATGGGTAGCCACGGACCAGGTGTGTGAGACATGGGTAGCCACGGACCAGGTGTGTGAGACATGGGTAGCCACGGACCAGGTGTGTGAGACATGGGTAGCCACGGACCAGGTGTGTGAGACATGGGTAGCCACCGACCAGGTGTGTGAGACATGGGTAGCCACGGACCAGGTGTGTGAGACATGGGTAGCCACGGACCAGGTGTGTGAGACATGGGTAGCCACCGACCAGGTGTGTGAGACATGGGTAGCCACGGACCAGGTGTGTGAGACATAGGTAGCCACGGACCAGATGTGTGAGATACTGGCAACCGCGGATCAGGTGTGTGAGACACGGACAACAACCACGAACCAGGTGTAAGAGACACGGACCAGGTGTGTGAGACGCTGACAGCCACAGCTCAGGTGTGTGAGAAACGAGTAACAATGAACTAAGTCTGAGAGAGACAAGGGCAGCCATGGAACAGATGGGAAAACTCCACCAGCAATTATCCTGGCAGATAAAATTGACGTTGTGTAGAATTTTCAATAAAAGATGGTAATCAGGTTAATGAATCCTCTTAATTACGCCTATGGTTGCCACAACAATGGCAGCTGCTGCTTCTCATATTCCTGTGTTAGATTTTAATCTCTCTCTCCTTTTGTCTCTCTCTCTTACACATACTCTCTCACACACACACACTCACTCACACATACTCACACATACTCTCTCACACACACACACACACATACTCTCTCACACACACACACTCACTCACACATACTCACATATACTATCACCACCACACACAAGACAATTAGTATTTCATACCTATTATCAAATATGTAACAAATGCGTAGAATCAAGACCTGGTGAAGAATGTTCTGAATCAGGAGAGAAGCAGAGTTCTGCAGTTAGACTGGTTCCAGAACTGAGAGGGGATGCATTACGAGACCCATCAAAAAAATCGAATTTATCAACTTTGCAAGACAGAATGTGGTACATGATACTCAGAAGACTGGGCAGAGTAGAAATGATCAGACTGATTGACAGACGAGGCACCAACTGAAGTAAAACACGGAAAGTCTTAGAGCGGTAAAGAAGCGGAGTGAGCTGAATGAGCTGGAGGAAAACTGCCCACAGAGTCCAAGAACCAATAGATGCCGGCCGATTGAAAATTAAGAGGCGGGGCCA
>WNWK01021052.1:0-2500 GCA_009830355.1 Cherax destructor | reverse complement strand
TTTTATTGACTTTATTCGTATTTGTTTGGATTTTAACTCACTCTCTTTCCAAGGTTACTACCTTTACTACTACTCCCAAATTTTGGTGTTGTTTACTGGGCTCTCCATCATCCCTTGTTTTTTGCTAACCTTTATATGAAATATTCAAAACTGTATTTCTTCCCTCTAGTGGTAAACGTCCTTCTCTCTGGCTTCCTTTTGTAGATGTCTTCGCTCTCTACAAGATGACTGTAGGAAGGGAGGGGAGTACATTGGTGTCCTGGTGAGGAGGGAGTGAGGGAGGGAGGGGAGTACATTGATGTCATGGTGAGGAGGGAGTGAGGGAGGGGAGTACATTGGTGTCCTGGTGAGGAGGGAGTGAGGGAGGGAGGGAAGTATTTTGATGTCCTGGTGAGGAGGGAGTGAGGGAGGGAGGGGAGTACATTGGTGTCCTGATGAGGAGGGAGTGAGGGAGGGAGAGGAGTATTTTGATGTCCTGGTGAGGAGGGAGTGAGGGAG
This sequence comes from Cherax destructor, assembly GCA_009830355.1. Taxonomy (NCBI): domain Eukaryota; kingdom Metazoa; phylum Arthropoda; class Malacostraca; order Decapoda; family Parastacidae; genus Cherax; species Cherax destructor. The sequence goes on along the minus strand of WNWK01021052.1, from coordinate 2,002 downwards.
GGAGGGGAGTATTTTGGTGTCCAGGTGAGGAGGGAGTGAGGGAGGGAGGGAGGGAGGGAGTAACTTGGAGTATGTATGGGTGGAGAGGGAGGGAGGATTTTACATGGAGGTTTGAGTGGGGAGGAAAGAAGGGAGGGATGGAAGTGGATGGATTGGAACACAGACCGTGATCACCTCCAGCTGAATGAATGGTCTGGCGAGGGGTGAGTTATCTGGGTATTGGCATCGGCGTGGGGAGGGGAAAAGAGAGGGTAAGAAGAGAGAGAAAGAAGGGTGGGGATGAAGAATAATAAAGGCAGGGGGAGGAAAAAAAGACACGAAGATAAAATGGTGTGTCTGAACGAGATGGCAATTGGGTTGTGGGAGACGGAAGAGACGGCGAGAGAGGAAACAGGAGGATGGAATAATGATGAGAGGAATAATGGATAGAAGCATGATATAAATGGAAGAAATAGGAAGCTGGTATAATGCTTAAGTAATGATAATTTAACAGTGGTATGCAAACAGGATACATTAATTTTATATTTTAAATAAAATCATTATCATATTTTACTGATATTTTTTATTAAACTACAAAAAAATCTCATTTAACGGCAGTTTAATGAAATCCTATAAATTTTATTACAATTACTAATCCAATGTTAACACCGTATAACTATCTCTTTGTAAAAAATCTATGATATAATCACTGTTGAAAACTTACCTGGAAAGTTAATAGTGACTCTTGGACACAGAGGACGGTGTAGGTAGTGTGTGTGTGTACTCACCTAATTGTACTCACCTAATTGTATTTGCAGGGTCGAGACTCAGCTCCTGGCCCCGCCTCTTCGCTGTCCGCTACTGTGTCTCTGCTCTCCTGCTCCATGAGCTTTATCATACCTTGTCTTAAAACTATGTATGGTTCCTGCCTCCACTATATCTTTCTCTAGACTATTCCACTTCCTGACTACTCTGTGGCTGAAGAAATGCTTCCTAACATCCCTTTGTGTGTGTGTGTGTGTGTGTGTGTGTGTGTGTGTGTGTGTGTGTGTGTGTGTGTGTGTACTCACCTAGTTGTGGTTGCAGGGGTCGATTCATAGCTCCTCGCCCCGCCTCTTCACTGGCCTCTACTGGGTCACACTCCCTGCGCCATGAGCTTCATCATACCTCTTCTTAAAGCTATGTATGGAGCCTGCCTCCACTATATCGCTTCCCAAACTATTCCACTTCCTGACCACTCTGTGACTGAAAAAATACTTCCTAACATCCCTGTGATTCATCTGAGTCTTCAACTTCCAACTGTGTCCCCTTGTTGCTTTGTCCCATCTCTGAACACACTCTCTCTCTTTCAACCTTGTCAATTCCTCTCAGTATTTTATATGTCGTTATCAATAGATCTTTTCATAGATCGAGTTCGTGAGTCATGTAATATTGTATGGAGAGTTTGGAAATTCTTACTTTTTGATCAAGGTACAGAACCAATGCAACGTTACATTAAATATGAAAATACAGTGGACCCTCGGTTTTCATTGAAAATTCTTTCCAGAATGCTGTTTGAGTGCCGTTACCGAACAAATTTGTTCCCATAAGGACAAATGTAAATTAGATTAGTCATTTCAGACCCCCAAAAATACACTTACAAAAGCACTTACAAAAATACACTTACATAATTCTTCGAGTTTGGAGGTGAACGAAAACCGAGGGTCCACTGTAATTAAACAAGCAGTTTTTTAAAGATAATTATGATTAGGCTACAAGCTTACATTAAATATACTCACCATATGCCCACAAGTTAATTAGACAACAGGTTGTGTTCAGTGGAGTTTGCCTATACGGTATCAGGAATTCGACAAAATTCTGAAAATGAAATTTTAAATTTGGTATAATGTCCAGAATTTAGAAGAAAAAATCAGCAAAAATCAAAATTTTAATTTAGAAAAAGCTTTTTAATTTGGTCTACTGTACAAAGTATGTACAGTATGCATTGTAAAATTGTTGTGTTAGACAAGATATACGTTTAGAA
>WNWK01021051.1:0-34699 GCA_009830355.1 Cherax destructor | reverse complement strand
TTGTATTGACTGATGAAGCCACTGTGTGGCGAAACGATTCTTCAATAAAAATTCCCATATGTCGCATAAGTATCTCAATCTTCAACTTGACGGTTTTCAAAACCATTTATCACACAGATCCTGCCTCTCGCAACTACTGGACCACTATGATTTAATCTTGGATGCACTGGAAGGCAAACAGAATGAAACTGTAGTATACATAGATTTTGCAAAGCCTTTCACACGAGGGATCATGGTGTAATAGCACACAAAATGCGTGCTGAAGGGATAACTGACAAAGTGGGCAGTTGAATCTTCAACTTTCTATCCAATCGAACACAAAAAGTAGTGGTAAACAGTCATGTCGGAGGCTGCCACAATGAAAATCTGTTTCACAAGGCACAGCACTTACCCCTATCCTCTTCCTCATCCTCATATCAGACATAGATAGAGATGTAAACCATAGCTTCGTGTCATCCTGTGCAGACACTACTAGAATCTGCATGAGAGTGTCATCCATTGAGGACACAGTAAATCTCCTAGCAGATATAAACCAAGTTTTCCAAAGGGCAACGGAAAACAATATGATGTTCAATGAGGACAAATTTCAGCTACTCCGTTATGGAAAAACTGGAGGAAATAATAGCTAGAACTGAGTATACTACAAACTCTAATCACACAATAGAGCGGAAAAGTAGTGTGAAGGACTTGGAAGTGTTATTGTCAGAGGATCTCACCTTCAAAGATCACAATAGTGTCACTATCACATCTGATTAGATGGATAATGAGAAACTTCAAAACAAGGGATGCCAAGCTAATGATGATCCTTTTAAATCACTTGTTCTCTGAAGGCTGGAATACTGTTGTACTCTAACAGCTCCACTCAAGGCAGGTGAAATCGCAGATCTAGAGAATGTACAGAGAACCTTTACTGCACGTATAAGTTCTGTCAAACACCTTAATTACTGGAAATACTTGGAGTTACTTAATCTGTACTCACTGGAGCACAGGAGAGAGAGATATATCATAATCCACACTTGGAAAATCATAGAGGGACCGATCATAAAATATCCCCACAGTAATCACTCAATACGAAAGCAAAAGACTGGGCAGATGGTGCGACATATCATCCTATGAAAAGTAGGGGTGCCATTGGTACACTAAGAGAAAACACAATAAGTGTCCGGGGCCCAAGATTGTTCAACAGCCTCTCACCAGTCATAATGAGAATTTCCGATAGACCCCTGGCTACCTTCAGGAGGTAGCTGGACAGATACCTAAAGTCAGTACCCGATCAGCCGGGTTGTGGTTTGTACTTTTGATTACATGCAGCCAGCAGTAACAGCCTGGTTGATCAGGTCCTGATCCACCGGGAGGCCTGGTCGAAGATTGGGCCGCGGGGGCGTTGACCCCCGGAACACCTTCCAGATAGACTCCAGATAGGTACAGTGTGTGAAGCGAGAACATTGCCAACCAGGCCACGGGGTTGATCAGACAAGCACCAGACAAGACTGGCCTAGGGCCGGGCTGCTGAAATAAGAAAACTCTGCGGTATAAACCTTGGTAATAAATACCGACAAGTTGGTTTAGAAAGACACGTAAGTAAACACTAGGACATATTTATTAGAAAACGTTTCGGTCCTGGGACCTTGATGGTGTGAAGGAAGTGATCAAGGTCCCAGGACCGAAATGTTTTCTGATAAATATGCCATAGTGTTTGCTTACGTGTCTTTCGAAACCAAGAAAACTCTGAAAACTCTTCAAAAGGTTTATCAAAAAAATACTAGATTGTTGTCATGGTCCGTGGAACATAAATCTCCACATGCAATACAATCACAAACAGGCGATCTTAACACTTAACAACAAAATCTCTACATGAATGTGTAAATCATATATAACCGTAGCACTTACATTATCATGACGTTTATGATAATATAAGTCACTGTATCACCACACTGCCTTAGATGTTAACAAAATCTGGAGTGAGCGCTCAACGAAGCTCAGAATAATAGTGAAATTGTGAGGAATTACTTAGTGCAGTGAGAACATTGTGAGATGTACACTACCAGTTTGTATGGTGAGGTGGGGGACGTTGTGTTGGGGGTGTTGGTGGTATAGAGGAGGTGGTGTGAAAGAAGTCAGTTCGTGTACAATGTGAGGTCTGTGTGTGTCCCTCAGGGCGGTGGAGGGCAGTGTAGGACACCTGTCTGGCCACTACCAGGCATACCACCTCCCTCCCAAGTCCCCCCTCTCCCTCCCTTCATTTCCAGCCGTTATCCCTCCCTTCTCACCCTCCCACCTGCCCCAAACATGTGTCTGTCTCCCTCTCTTTGTTCCTCTCCACCTTGGCATTTATTCTCTTCTTAAACCTCCTCCCTGTGTCTGCTCGACTCAACTGATTGATGTATTTTGTAATTTATGCGGATTTCTGTATATTAAACCAGAATTAGCACTACTTGCTTTACTTACTACCTTATTTACTTCAGTATTTACTTATTTACGTATGTACTTATTTACTTACGTATTTATTTACTTACGTATTTATTTACTTATTTACTTACGTATTTATTTACTTATTTACTTACGTGCTTACATTACTTATTTACTTACGTGCTTACATTACTTATTTACTTACGTGCTTACATTACTTATTTACTTACGTATTTACTTATTTACTTATGTAAATAAGTGATCGCTCGAGGTCCACGAACAATCTGCATTTATACAATGTTTCCGTACTACAAAATATGAGACATTTGCTGAGAATTTCCTTAATCTCATTTCCACCAATAAGATAATTCACCTATGTCGCATCTCTGTTTCTCACCAGACGGAGAGTCAAGGTTAAGACGTCACTTGTTTCATCAGTGTTCTTGGAATGAGACAAGTATGCTCAAATTAAGACACTTTAAAGGAAACGTTTCGCCACTAATGGCTTCTTCAGTTGTAATACAACAAAAATTAAATTGAAATTAAGACACATGTGCAACATCTGGGTATCTTTATAGTAGACGTTTCGCCATCCAGTGGCTTTATCAATACAAATTCTAGGACATAATTTGAAGACAGAAGAACTATATACAAAAGATGAGGTAATCAGTCCCTCGGTCTTGGAGTTGGTGTAAACAGCACCGAATGTTAGCACTAAACCCATGTGGGTCATTAAGCGGAAGACATACCTGGTGGGTGTTCCGGGGGTCAACGCCCCCCGCGGCCCGGTTCTTGACCAGGCCTGGATCATCAGTTATAATACAGTGAGCTAAAAACCGTAGTGTATCATCGACGTTGTATCCAGTGGCCTGTGGTTCCAGCCTCGCGGGACAACCTGTATATAACAAATAAAAGGCCGCAATACCCTGACTGGAACAATAGTGTTGGTCTCAAACATTTGTTAAGTTATACCATGAATTAAGGAAGCATCCTGGACTTCACCTTACGAAAACAGATAAAGCAAATGCGTAAGTAATTATGGACAAGGTAGATTATAGTGGAAAAATGAACATGTTATTATAACTTACGTGCCTCTTAATGGTCCGACTCGGACCGAAGCGTCGTCAAAGATGTATTACAAAGAGATGAACACTGGAAAAATGGGATACTATAACATATACTTGATCTGACTGATTGTATGTTAGGACTGAGGAAGTCACTCGTAGCTAAGTATTTTCCTGTTAAATGTGTTAATGTGTGTGTACGTGTGCCTTTACACAACCTGTCAGTATTAACATACCAGTTTTGTCAGTTTTTTGAAGTGTTATTCTTAGTAGTGATGTTTTCCCCAGCCTCAGCTCAGTCTGGTCTCCAGCCTTGTCTCACTGCTCACTCTGGTCTCCAGCCTTGTCTCACTGCTCACTCACCTATACTTGATGAGTCGTGTTTGCGGTGGTCGAGACTCGGCTCTTCGATAAGATTTTGTTCAGATTTTTAACCCGGAGGGTTAACCACCCAGGATATCCCACGAAAGTCAATGCGTCTTCGAAGACTGTCTTATTTCCATTGTGGTCCTTCAGTCTTGTCCCCCAGGATGCCACCCATACCAGTCGACTAACACCCAGGGGTGACCTACTAGAAGTGATTTCTATGTGCAGATGTGGGACCAATCCCTCTAGGATGATGTATTTTTCTCGCCTCCATTCCAGGGAGTACAGGTCAAGGGACTTTAAACGTTCCCAGTAATTAAGATACTTGACTGAACTAATACATGCGGTGAAACTTCTCTGTACATACTTCAGATCACCAAATGACCCTCTTGGGTTTAACACATAACATCATTATAATAATCTGTTTGTAATATATTATTTGATCTGTTTAAACACTAGCTTTTTCCCCTTTCCAATTGCATGTACTCACCGAGTCTGTGGGGGTCGAGACTCGACTTCTGACACCGCCTTCTAGACCACTTTGAATGGCATCACTGAATTCTGACCTCTTGGGTCTTTTTCTATATAATCTTAAAATTGTGTATTGAGTTTTCCTCCACTTCTCAACCTCATCCAAATCATTCCACTTTTCAACCACCTTAAGACTAAAGAAATACTTCCTTACATCCCTTTCAACAGTCTGTCCCTATCTGCCCTGTCTCTCGCTAGTCCGTCTCTCCACTCTGTGTTTGATTTTGCCCTCAACATCTATAATTCACTTCAGCATGGATATAGAGCGGAAAGATGATGCTTGTCATAACTACTAAACCACTATGACAGAATTACGCAGCTTCGGACGAAAACCAAAACACAGATGTGGTGCATTTGGATTTTGCAAAGGCATTTGACAAATGAGATCATGGAATGATTTTATACAAAATGAAGGCAAAAGGCATAGTGGAGAAAGAAGGCAAATGAATATTCAACTTTCTGACAAACAGAACACAAAAAGTGACAGTTAACAGCATTAGCAAAGTAAAAAGCTCAGTACCCCAAGGCTGGGTCCTGGCACCTGTACTGTTTCTTATCCTCATAACTGACATAAATACAGACTCGTCACGGTTTTGTATTATTATTTTAGGATGATACCAAAATAAGCATGAAAATCACCTTAGTAGAACACAGAAAAACTGCAAGAAGATATAAGCAAAGTCTTCCAGTGAGCAGTGGAGAATATGTGACATTCAAAAGTAACAACTTCCAGCTGCTAAGATATGGAAAAAAATGAAGAACTTAAAAGTAACTGTATATAAAACTCAAGATCACCAAATAAAACGAAAGGAACTTGTGAATGAGCTGGGCGTAATAATGTCAACAGAATTTTCTTTCAAGGAACACAATAAGGCAAATGTCACGATAACTAGGATAATGATGGAGTGGATAATGAAAACTTTCAAAACAAGGGAAATAGTGCCAACGGTGACACTATTCAAATCGTACAAGAATGGTATACAATACCGACAATATGAAATTAAGATGTTGCACATATGTCTTAATTTCATCTTGTCGGTATTATATACCATTCTTGTACAACTTGTCAGACATTGCAACATCATGGAATCTTGATTCTGAGGACCTGTACATAACCTTCTTCACGGCAACGACAACTACTACTACAACTAACCCATCTCTTTGGGTATGACTTACTTCCACTGGGAATTCCCGCCAACCAGTGACTATGCCCTCGTCTGCTACACGTCCCTTTCCACCTGACGTTAGTATATAAGCGCCAGGCTCCTTGCCTCTGCACCACCACCTCTGCCAAGAACCAATCAGTTGCCTCTCTACCAGTCGAGACAGCCACTCCCCACCAATAAGAAGCTTCCAACTGATACTGCCACGAACCACGTATCAGAGTGCTCTGCTGGAGCGTCTTCACCATCAGCATTCTCTCCTGCTGCACTTCCACCACCAACCAAACGAGCAAAATCTACTTTAAACACTACCGCTAAGCCACCGCAATATACACACTTCACTGACGTCACCTTCTTCACTTCAACAGCTGATGAGAATGATCTATCTGTACCTGAAATCAACGAAGGTATCCAAACTGGGAAGATTAAGTTCACCCTTGCCACAGACTACAAATGAACAGCTCAAAGATTTATTGAATCATTTGAAAAAGCGAGTAAGAAACCAGAATATATGGAATCTAGGCTTATAATCAACTTCCTGCAGATATCTTCATTTTTGAAACTCACCAATGGTTACCGTACCGACGACATTTGCAGTCTTAACACCTTGTAAACCTCTACATCTCCACCAACATCTATATCGACCAATCATCGTGTAGCAGCCAGCCTTCCCAGTCTTCTCTCCTGCCGCCTGCCAGTGTCCAATCACAATCACGATCAAGATTGATTCGCCCACCAAGCAAGATGCAGCCAGCCAGTGTGTCGCCTTCTGTGTGTTCCTAAGCCTTATGTGATGCTGTTTACATGCTTCACAATGCCTTGGGTTGGGTTAGTCCCGACTCTTTTTCTTCGACTGCAGCCATTCCTCTCACCGGCTATTTATTCTTCGTCTGTCCCCACTTCCCGCTCGCCCTTCGTGGGTACTTACCTGAGAGTCCTCGTTCGTTCTCTGCTCCAGAAACTCAACGACTTCGGTGCTGTTCACACCACTCCAAGGCCGAGTGACTGATTACCTCATCTTTTGTATATAGTTCTACTGTCTTCATATAATGTCCTTGAATTTGTATTGATAAAGCCACTGGATGGCGAAACGTTTACAATAAAGATACCCAGATGTTGCACATGTGTCTTAATTTCATACTATTCAAATCGCTTGCGCTCTCTTGCATAGAGTATTGCTTAGTGTTGACGGCTCAATTCAGAAACATTATTTATGACCCTCATAGAATCAATAAAGCATTTAAATTACTGGGAACGCATCAGAGTCCTAAATATGTACTCTATGGAACGGAGGAGAGAAAGAGATGAATGTTAATATATTCATTGCAGGTGGTTGAGGACCTAGTCCCAAATCAGCACACTGCTATAATATACTGGAGTGAGAGACATGGCAGAAAATGTAAAATAATCTCAGTGAAAATCAGGGGCATCATGGGCACGAAAATCAGGGGCATCATGGGCACGAAGAGAGAACTGTCTATCAACATCCATGGTCTCAAACTATTTAACATCTTACCAGAGTATATAAAAAAAACTGCCAGAACATGTGTAGAAGTTTTTAAGAGGAAACTCGACAGATACCTCTGCCAAGTGCCGGATCGACCAAGCTGTGATTGGATATGTATGGCTGCAGTTTAGCCGACTGAACAACACCCTAGTAAATCAGGCAAGCAGCAGAGAAGTCTGGTCCAGGGCCAGGATATGGGACTACGAAAAACTCTCGAAACGTGTCAGAGCTATGTCAAAGCTAAAGGTAAATCGCATGAATTTGTTTGGATTGAAATTAAGAAGCCACGTGTTTGACTATAGTACTTAGTCTGTCATGACCATCCTGAAGCTTATTACTGTCCTCTCTTGTTCTTATTAGTATTACAATATCTGCTGAGACACATTCAACTCGATCCTCTCTAGTAGTTCGCTCTTATATATTAGGAACAGTATTATTATTATTATTATTATTATTATTATTATTATTATTATTATTATTATTATTATTATTATTATTATTATTATTATTTGGGAGAGCTAAACCCGTGGGGATTATATAGCGCCTGTGGGGGATGGAGGGCATTCAGGCTTCATCCAGGGAATTGGAGCACAGATCCAATTCCCAAAATAAAGAGCCCCTCACCAGCATCAAGGAACCTCCCTTGATGAGATTAGGAACAGTAGCAGCTCTGGTATTGATCCTTGCGTAACCCCACTTGTCACTCTTCCCCATTCCAATGCCTCATCTTTACTGTTACTCTCTGTTTACTGTCATCCAGGTACTTGCTGACCCATTGGAGAACTCTGCCTGTTCTTCCAGTTTGTGGAATAATCTCTGTTGTGGTACTTTATCAGATGCTTTCCAGCGGTCCAGGAAGACTTGAGTCCACCTAGCCCTGTCTTTTTTGTTTTTATCTTGTGATACTATCATAGAACTCCAGCAAATTTGTAAGACAGGAGTTTCTATCTGTAAATCTATGCTAGTTTTCCGTGGCTCGGTTGGCAGCGCACTTGCCTCATACACACTGAGTGTCAGTGGTTCAATCTCCAGCATGAGTGGAAATTTTGAGCATGTCTCCTCACACCTGTTGTCCTTGTTCACCTAACAGTAAGTACATATGTACCTGGGTGTTAGTTGACTGTTATGGGTCACATCCTGGGGGACAAGATTGAAGGACAGTCCTTGATGACGCACTGACTTTCTTTGGTTATCCTGGGTGGCTAACCCTCCTACCTGGAGTCTACCTGCAGGGTATTCCGGGGATCAACGCCCCCGCGGCCCGGTCCATGACCAGGCCTCCTGGTGGATCAGGGCCTCATCAACGAGGCTGTTACTGCTGGCTGCACGTAGTCGAACGTACGAACCACAGCCCGGCTAATCCGGCAATGACTTTAGGTATCTGTCAAGCTCCCTCTTGAAAACAACCAGGGGTCTATTAGTAATTCCCCTTATGGCTGGTGGGAGGCTGTTGAACAGTCTTGGACCCCGGACACTTATTGTGTTTTCTCTTAGTGTACCAGTGGCGCCCGTACTTTTCATTGGGGTATGTTGCACCGTCTGCCAAGTCTTTTGCTTTCGTAGAGAGTGATTTCTGTGTGCAGATTAGGAACCAGTCCCTCCAGGATCTTCCAGGTGTTAAAAACCCGAACAAATCTTATCATATATTATCTTCTCCAGAAATTTTGACAGAATGTATGACAGAGACATCGGCAAATAGTTCACTGTCTCTTGTCTCTCGCGTTTCTTATATATAAATAGGGACCACACTTGTTAAAAAAATTCGCATTTGTCCTATTGAACTTCCCAGAATTTTACGATGTATGACAGGATCATCGGAAATAGTTACTTCTCTTGTCTCTCCGTTTTTATATATAAATAGGGACCACACTTGTTAAAAAAATTCGCATTTGTCCTGATTGGAGAGATTGGATGTCTACTTTTGCAGTATCTGTTCTGGTACTTTACTCTCAGTTTACACGCAAATATTGTATGTTATCTGATCCCAACACTTATGTTACATCATGTTCTTAGTTGTTTCAGCAGTTAGGTGTGTGCACTGTGTGTAGTGTAGTGCTGTGTAGTGTAGTTTAGTGCAGTGTAATGTAGTATAGTGCAGTGTAGTGTAGTTTAGTGCAGTGTAATGTAGCATAGTACAGTGTAGTGTAGTTTAGTGCAGTGTAATGTAGTATAGTACAGTGTAGTGTAGTTTAGTGCAGTGTAATGTAGTATAGTGCAGTGTAGTGTAGTTTAGTGCAGTGTAATGTAGTATAGTACAGTGTAGTGTAGTTTAGTGCAGTGTAATGTAGCATAGTGTAGTGTAGTGTAGTCTAGTGCAGTGTAGTGTAGTATAGTGTATTATAGTGTATAGTGCAGTGTAGTGTAGTCTAGTGCAGTGTAGTGTAGTCTAGTGCAGTGTAGTGTAGTGTAGTGCAGTGTAGTGTAGTGTAGTCTAGTGCAGTGTAGTGTAGTCTAGTGCAGTGTAGTATAGTGTAGTGTAGTGTAGTCTAGTGCAGTGTAGTGTAGTCTAGTGTAGTGTAGTGTAGTCTAGTTCAGTGTAGTGTAGTCTAGTGCAGTGTAGTGTAGTCTAGTGCAGTGTAGTATAGTGTAGTGTAGTGTAGTCTAGTGCAGTGTAGTGTAGTCTAGTGCAGTGTAGTGTAGTCTAGTGCAGTGTAGTATAGTGTAGTGTAGTGTAGTCTAGTGCAGTGTAGTGTAGTCTAGTGCAGTGTAGTGTAGTCTAGTGCAGTGTAGTATAGTGTAGTGTAGTGTAGTCTAGTGCAGTGTAGTGTAGTCTAGTGCAGTGTAGTGTAGTCTAGTGCAGTGTAGTGTAGTGTAGTGTAGTCTAGTGCAGTGTAGTGTAGTCTAGTGCAGTGTAGTGTAGTCTAGTGCAGTGTAGTATAGTGTAGTGTAGTGTAGTCTAGTGCAGTGTAGTGTAGTCTAGTGTAGTGTAGTGTAGTATAGTGTATTATAGTGCAGTGTAGTGTAGTCTAGTGCAGTGTAGTATAGTGTAGTGTAGTGTAGTCTAGTGCAGTGTAGTGTAGTCTAGTGCAGTGTAGTGTAGTATAATGTAGTGTAGTGTAGTATAGTGTATTATAGTGTAGTGTAGTGTAGTCTAGTGCAGTGTAGTGTAGTCTAGTGCAGTGTAGTGTAGTCTAGTGCAGTGTAGTATAGTGTAGTGTAGTGTAGTCTAGTGCAGTGTAGTGTAGTCTAGTGCAGTGTAGTTAGTTAGTGTAGTGTAGTCTAGTGCAGTGTAGTGTAGTCAGTGTAGTGTAGTGTAGTATAGTGTAATAGGCATGTAGTAGTCAGTGCAGTGTAGTGTAGTCTAGTGCAGTGTAGTATAGTGTAGTGTAGTGTAGTCTAGTGCAGTGTAGTGTAGTCTAGTGTAGTGTAGTGTAGTATAGTGTATTATAGTGCAGTGTAGTGTAGTCTAGTGCAGTGTAGTATAGTGTAGTGTAGTGTAGTCTAGTGTAGTGTAGTGTAGTCTAGTGCAGTGTAGTGTAGTCTAGTGCAGTGTAGTGTAGTATAATGTAGTGTAGTGTAGTATAGTGTATTATAGTGTAGTGTAGTCTAGTGTAGTGTAGTGTAGTCTAGTGCAGTGTAGTGTAGTCTAGTGTAGTGTAGTGTAGTATAGTGTATTATAGTGCAGTGTAGTGTAGTCTAGTGCAGTGTAGTATAGTGTAGTGTAGTGTAGTCTAGTTCAGTGTAGTGTAGTCTAGTGTAGTGTAGTCTAGTCTAGTGCAGTGTAGTGTAGTCTAGTGCAGTGTAGTGTAGTATAATGTAGTGTAGTGTAGTTTATTATAGTGTAGTGTAGTGTAGTCTAGTGCAGTGTAGTATAGTGTAGTCTAGTGTAGTGTAGTGTAGTCTAGTGCAGTGTAGTGTAGTCTAGTGTAATGCAGTGGAGAGTAGTGTAGTGCAGTGTAGTGTAGTATAATGTAGTGTAGTGTAGTATAGTTTATTATAGTGTAGTGTAGTGCAGTGTAGTGTAGTCTAGTGTAGTGTAGTGTAGTCTAGTGCAGTGTAGTGTAGTCTAGTGTAATGCAGTGGAGAGTAGTGTAGTGCAGTGTAGTGTAGTATAATGTAGTGTAGTGTAGTATAGTTTATTATAGTGTAGTGTAGTGCAGTGTAGTGTAGTCTAGTGCAGTGTAGTGTAGTATAATGTAGTGTAGTATAGTTTATTATAGTGTAGTGTAGTGCAGTGTAGTCTAGTCTAGTGTAATGCAGTGGAGAGTAGTGTAGTGCAGTGTAGTCTAGTCTAGTGTAATGCAGTGGAGAGTAGTGTAGTGCAGTGTAGTCTAGTCTAGTGTATTGGAAGACTCACAGCTTCTGGCGTCATTGCAGAGATACTTGTTACAACAGCTGGCCAGTATTCCCTACCATTTATTAACTGCTTATCCGGTGTTCAGTCATGGCTCAACAAGGTTAGCACAGTGGCGTTGCTGCTTGCTGTATACCGTTGCTGCTTGCTGTATACCGTTGCTGCTTGCTGTATACCGTTGCTGCTGGCTGTATACCGTTGCTGCTTGCTGTATACCGTTGCTGCTTGCTGTATACCGTTGCTGCTGGCTGTATACCGTTGCTGCTGGCTGTATACCGTTGCTGCTTGCTGTATACCGTTGCTGCTTGCTGTATACCGTTGCTGCTTGCTGTATACCGTTGCTTCTTGCTGTATACCGTTGCTGCTTGCTGTATACCGTTGCTGCTTGCTGTATACCGTTGCTGCTTGCTGTATACCGTTGCTGCTTGCTGTATACCGTTGCTGCTTGCTGTATACCGTTGCTGCTTGCTGTATACCGTTGCTGCTTGCTGTATACCGTTGCTGCTTGCTGTATACCGTTGCTGCTTGCTGTATACCGTTGCTGCTGGCTGTATACCGTTGTTGCTTGGTCAACTTGGAGTCTAACTGGAGGGTATTCCGGGGATCAACGTCCCCGCGGCCCGGTCTATGACCAGGCCTCCTGGTGGATTAGGGCCTGATCAAAGAGGCTGTTACTGCTGGCCGCACGTAGTCCAACGTACGAACCACAGTCTGGCTGATCTGGCACTGACTTTAGGTATCTGTCCAGCAACCTCTTGAAGACAGCCAGGGGTCTATTGGTAATTCCCCTTATGGCTGGTGGGAGGCTGTTGAACAGTCTTGAGCCCCGACACTTATTGTGTTTTCTCTTAGTGTACTAATGGTGTCCCTACTTTTCACTGGGGGTATGTTGCATCGCCTGCCAAGTCTTTTGCTTTCGTATGGAGTGATTTCTGTGTGCAGATTAGGAACCAGTCCCTCCAGAATCTTCCAGGTGTAGATTATGATATATCTCCCTCGCCTGCGCTCCAGTGAATATAAGTCTAGTGCTTCCAGGCGTTCCCAGTAGTTAAGGTGTTTGATGGAACTTATACGTGCAGTAAAGGTTCTCTGTACATTCTCTAGATCTGCAATTTCACCTGCCTTGAATGGGGATGTTAATATACAGCAGTATTCCAGCCTAGAGAGAACAATTGATTTAAAAAGGATCACCATTGGCTTGGCATCTCTTGTCTTGAATGTTCTCATTATCCATCCTATCAGTTTCCTAGCAGATGTGATAGTTGCACTGTTGTGGTTCTTGAAGGTGAGGTCTTCTAACATTACCACTCCCAGGTCCTTCACATTACTTTTCCGCTCTATTGTGTGATTGGAGTTTGTAATATACTCAGTCCTAGCTATTATTTCCTCCAGTTTTCCATAACGGAGTAATTGGAATTTGTCTTCATTGAACATCATATTGTTTTCCGTTGACCATTGGAAAACTTGGTTTATATCTTCTTGGAGATTTGCCGTGTCCTCAGTGGATGACACACTCGTGCAGATCCTAGTATCGTCTGCAAAGGATGATACGATGCTGTGGTTTACATTTCTGTCTGTGTCTGATATGAGGATATGGGCGAGTGCTGTGCCTTGTGGAACCATTGCTGCTTGGTGTATACCGTTGCTACTTGGTGTATACCGTTGCTACTTGGTGTATACCGTTGCTGCTTGGTGTATACCGTTGCTACTTGGTGTATACCGTTGCTACTTGGTGTATACCGTTGCTACTTGGTGTATATCGTTTCTGCTTGGTGTATACCGTTGCTACTTGGTGTATACCGTTGCTACTTGGTGTATACCGTTGCTACTTGGTGTATACCGTTGCTGCTTGGTGTATACCGTTGCTACTTGGTGTATACCGTTGCTACTTGGTGTATACCGTTGCTGCTTGGTGTATACCGTTGCTACTTGGTGTATACCGTTGCTACTTGGTGTATACCGTTGCTACTTGGTGTATACCGTTTCTGCTTGGTGTATACCGTTGCTACTTGGTGTATACCGTTGCTACTTGGTGTATACCGTTTCTGCTTGGTGTATACCGTTGCTACTTGGTGTATACCGTTGCTACTTGGTGTATACCGTTGCTACTTGGTGTATACCGTTGCTACTTGGTGTATACCGTTGCTACTTGGTGTATACCGTTGCTTGCTGCTTGGTGTATACCGTTGCTACTTGGTGTATACCGTTGCTTGCTGCTTGGTGTATACCGTTGCTACTTGGTGTATACCGTTGCTTGCTGCTTGGTGTATACCGTTGCTACTTGGTGTATACCGTTGCTGCTTGGTGTATACCGTTGCTACTTGCGTATACCGTTGCTGCTTGTGTATACCGTTGCTACTTGGTGTATACCGTTGCTACTTGGTGTATACCGTTGCTGCTTGGTGTATACCGTTGCTACTTGGTGTATACCGTTGCTACTTGGTGTATACCGTTGCTACTTGGTGTATACCGTTGCTACTTGGTGTATACCGTTGCTACTTGGTGTATACCGTTGCTACTTGGTGTATACCGTTGCTACTTGGTGTATACCGTTGCTACTTGGTGTATACCGTTGCTGCTTGGTGTATACCGTTGCTACTTGGTGTATACCGTTGCTACTTGGTGTATGTCAGCTCACCGACAGTGCTCAGGATATGTGTAGATTTTTTAACACTTACTTCCTCTTAGTTTTTACACAGGAAGATACTAGCGATAATCCAGAAATAATAAACTATGTAGAACAGGAAGATAATAAACTATGCACGATTGTGGTAACTAGTTTCATGGTCCTCAGTCAAATAGAGAAATTAAACCTAACAAATCCCCAGGCCATGACGAACTGTTTGCGAGGATTTTAAAAGAATGTAAAGAGGAGCTTAGCAAACCTTTGCCTAGTGTTTTCAACATATCACTACAAACTGGCATGGTGCCGGATAAGTGAAAAATAGCAAATGTGATACCCATCTACAAAGCAGGTGACAGGTCCTTAGCTTCGAACTATAAACCAATAAGCATAACCTCCATAGTGGGAAAATTTATGGAATCAATAATTGCAGAGGCAATAATTGCAGAGGCAAATTTTAAAAGGTATAAACTGATTAATGAATCTCAGCACGATTTTACAAAGGGGCATTCATGCCTTACGAATTTACTAACTTTGTTCACTAAGGTATTTGAGGAGGTAGATCATGGTAAAGAATATGATATTGTGTATATGGACTTCAGTAAGGCTTTTGATAGAGTTCCACATCAGAGACTATTGAGGAAACTTAAGGCACACGGAATAGGAGAAGAATTTTTTTCCTGGGTAGAGGCATGGTTGACAAATAGGCAGCAGAGAGTTTGCATAAATGGAGAGAAATCTGAGTGGGGCATGCCACAAGCGGTGTTCCACAGGGGTCAGTGTTGGGCCCTTTGTTGTTCACAGTTTACATAAACGACATAAATGAGGGTATAAATAGTGACATAAGCAAGTTTGCTGATGATTCCAAAATAGGCCGTCAAATTCATTCTGACGAGGACATTAGAGCACTCCAGGAAGATTTGAATAGACTGATGCAGTGGTCGGAGAAGTGGCAGATGTAGTTTAATTTAAACTAATGCAAAGTTCTAAATGTTGGATGGGAAAATAACTAAATAATGAAGATCTTAGTATTACTGACTGAAAAAAAGATTTAGAAGTTCTAGTTAGCAGAAATCTAAAATCAAGGCAACAGTGCTTAAGTGTTCGCAATAAAGTGAACAGAATCCTTGGCTTCATATCAGGAAGTATAAATAATAGAAGTCCTTAGGTTGTTCTTCAACTCTATATATCCTTGGTTAGGCCTCATCTAAATTATGCTGCACAGTTTTGGTCACCGTATTACAGAATGGATATAAATGCTCTGGAAAACGTACAAAGGAGGAAGACAAAGTTGATCATATGTATCAGAAATCTTCCCTATGAGGATAGACTGAGGGCCCTGAATCTGCACTCTCTAGAAAGGCGTAGAATTAGGGGGGATATGATTGAGGTGTATAAATGGAAAAATAGGAATAAATAAAGGGGATGTAAATAACGTGCTGAAAACTATGTAACCAAGATAAGACTCGTAGCAATGGTTTCAAGTTGGAAAAATTTAGGTACAGAAAGGATATAGGAAAGCACTGGTTTGGTAATAGAGTTGTGGATGAGTGGATCAAACTCCCGAGTACCGTTATAGAACCTAAGACCTTGTGTAGTTTTAAAAATAGGCTAGACTAATACATGAATGAATGTGAGTTGGTCCTGACTGGCTTTGGCCAGTAGCTTAGGTAGGTAGGAGACTTGGACTTGCCTAGCATGGGCCAGTAGGCCTGCTGCAGTGCTCCTTCCTTCATATGTTCTTATGTTGTTTCTTGTTGGTGTATACCGTTTCTTGTTGGTGTATACCGTTGCTTGTTGGTGTATACCGTTTCTTGTTGGTGTATACCGTTGCTTGTTGGTGTATACCGTTGCTTGTTGGTGTATACCGTTGCTTGTTGGTGTATACCGTTTCTTGTTGGTGTATACCGTTGCTTTGTCTTGTTGGTGTATACCGTTGCTTGTTGGTGTATACCGTTGCTTGTTGGTGTATACCGTTGCTTGTTGGTGTATACCGTTGCTTGTTGGTGTATACCGTTGCTTGTATACGTTGTTGTATACCGTTGCTTGTTGGTGTATACCGTTGCTTGTTGGTGTATACCGTTGCTTGTTGGTGTATACCGTTGCTTGTTGGTGTATACCGTTGCTTGTTGGTGTATACCGTTGCTTGTTGGTGTATACCGTTGCTTGTTGGTGTATACCGTTGCTTGTTGGTGTATACCGTTGCTTGTTGGTGTATACCGTTGCTTGTTGGTGTATACCGTTGCTTGTTGGTGTATACCGTTGCTTGTTGGTGTATACCGTAGCGTGTTGGTGTATACTGTTGCTTGTTGGTGTATACGGTTGCTTGTTGGTGTATACCGTTGCTTGTTGGTGTATACCGTTGCTTGTTGGTGTATACCGTTGCTTGTTGGTGTATACCGTTGCTTGTTGGTGTATACTGTTGCTTGTTGGTGTATACCGTAGCGTGTTGGTGTATACTGTTGCTTGTTGGTGTATACGGTTGCTTGTTGGTGTATACCGTTGCTTGTTGGTGTATACCGTTGCTTGTTGGTGTATACCGTTGCTTGTTGTGTATACCGTTGCTTTTGGTGTATACGTTGCTTTTGGTGTATACCGTTGCTTTTGGTGTATACCGTTGCTTGTTGGTGTATACCGTTGCTTTTGGTGTATACCGTTGCTTCTTGTGTATACCGTTGCTTCTTGGTGTATACCGTTGCTTCTTGGTGTATACCGTTGCTTTTTGGTGTATACCGTTGCTTCTTGGTGTATACCGTTGCTTTTGGTGTATACCGTTGCTTCTTGGTGTATACCCGTGTTGTATACTGTTATTTCTTGGTGTACTCATTTACTGTTGCTTGTTAGTGTTTACTGTTGTATTTTGTATATTTTATTGCTTCCTAGTGTATACACTTGCTTTCTGGTGTATATTTTTGCGTTACTTGTATTGCTTCTTGTTGTATACTGTTGGATGCTGGTGGGAAACAGTCATAAGCACCGTAAATAAACACCGCTGCCTGGAAAAGCTGAACACAGTAGTATACAAGGTATATATTAAATATGTACCACTGAGTGAACCTAGAAGAGAGGGTAGGAGAGGGTACACAGGAAGAAAAAGGGTTACCGAATTGTTACAACGAAGGGAAGATAGTCTTAGCCGAGAGATCACCGAGACAGAACAAAAACTTAAGCTGTTGTACCAAACAGAAGAAGCAGAAAGGGAACAAAGATTCACGATAGTTCAAGAAACCCCAAATATTTCTATATATGCAAAATCCAAGTTAAAAACTTCCTGTGGAATTGAACCATTAATAACAGGAGGTTCATATACTGATGATCATATTAGATTTTGCCACTGAAGTGGCTAGTTTATTGTGGAGGGTAGCACAAGAGCATATGGATACACAAAAGGCCTAGGAACTAGGGCCAAAAAGGGTTAATAGGAGTACATCTGGATTTATATCTACAGTTCATAATGAACAGGAAATAAGCAGAATTGTAAAAGACCAATATGAGTCTATGTCCAGTAACCCACTAAATAAAAGCACTGCGGAGAACGCAGAGGATTTGTCATTTCATGTGAAGGACACACAGACCAAATAACTGGCATTAGTACTAATCCCATTGTCTGCTGACAGGGCTGCGTCTGCTCTTGTCGCCACCGACCTACATAAGAACTATATGAACTATATTGAGCCAGACATGAGAATTAATAACTGGGCGTCTACGCTGCAAACTGAATTGTTTGCCATCCTGATGGCGCTAAAGTTAACTTATGGCACTGAGCTTGACTCTGTGATTATTACTGATTCTGTGTCGTCACTGAAGGCTCTTGATTCACATAATGACTCTAACATGTTCACCGAGAAGCTAGATATAGATACTCAAGATTCCGGGAAAAAGGGAAGTAATGCACATGAACAATGATAGCATGAACGTAGGTAAGTATGTTTATGGAGCAACTTGCAATGTGAACAGTTTGGCAGACACATAGATGATGATCAAACTTAATGCAAAGTATGTGGCAATTAAGTCCACTTATTGAGAATAAAGAGATAGACCTACAATAACTTACGTGATGTGTCAAGAAATCTTAATGAATCACGAAATCGTAATGACACGATTGCAAACAAACCATACCACGGGTGGGGTTCGAACCCGCGGTCAGAGAGTCTCAAAACTCCAGACCGTCGCGTAAGCCACTGGGCCAGCTAGCTTCAATAAGATTCATCCAACTAGGTATATTTCTACACCATAGGAAGGTTACCATAGGCACCACTGGTGGTGCCTATGCACTACCAGTGTAGGGCTCTTGATTCAAGGAACAGGACTTATTCTACTCTTGCTTGATGGAATCTGAATGTCTCCCATTCCACAAGTGTCATGTGACCCCCATAACTTAGCACTTTGCCCAGCATTAACTTTTATCTACCGTTGCATCGTATGGTATGGATTAAACTTTTCTTGAGAATAAGCTGTGTACGTCATCAGTTTAAAATTTTATGCTGATCTGTTTCCTCGAATGAATCTTTCAATTGATTTTAAGTTTTGTAAGTTTTAAAAGTGCCAATTTTATTAATAAAATTGGTTTCTGCGAAATAACTGGAGAATTTTTTTCTGACCAGAAATAAGTCATTGTTTGACTTTATTAGGCTGACCGAGATTGAATCAACATAATGGACTTTTATGCGCCTATTACATCTCTTTTAAACTCATTTAAAAAGTTTTTGTTATGTACCCAGAGCCTTAATACAACTTTCTCATTTACTTTCTTATTTACTTTATTACTTAAAAAACTAACTAATCTTACCAAGAGAAAAGTTTGGATTGATTATGAGTTGGTCCCAATTTGCTTTTTCTTGGGAGAAACTGGGTAGACTTAATCTGCTTTTAATACAATAATGCTGAAAAATTATAATGTAACTTCTGAGCAGCTTGAAGCTTAATAAGCTGGTGTATTGAAGGTTATTGGTCTCTGTGAGATAAGAATACAAAGCCTCTTCAGTTTTTCTTCGAAGCTTAAGTGTCTTAGTAGAAGGGTTGAATTACATGTGTGAGTTGTCCTAATTTTTCAATTTTATTGAAGAAATTGGGATAATAATTTCCATATGATGAATTGTGAATGACTCTTCTGATTTGCTACAGATCTTCAACGCCGATATTTAAGTGCATCACAGACATATACAGCACTCTGAACTATTCCTTTCGTGTGCATTGCGGTACGCGGGACTGGGGTTATACTATACGGGATTATCTTTCTTGGATCGTGAAATACATTTAATTTTCCTATTATATCTATTGACCTTATCTTACAAACTATCACTATGAATACATATGCCTTTGCAAAGTCTGTGTAAACAATTTCTACGTTTTTATTTTCTTTGCCTAGACTGTCTCACGGTTTACGTGAGACAGTCAGCAAAACACTGGAGATTCCATCAGACTATCATAAGAAAGAAGGAACACTGCAGCAGGTCTACTGGCCCATGCGAGGTAAGTCCAATTCTCTTACCAATGACCCAGCCTAGTCAGGTCAGGTCACATTCACGGCATCTGACCTAGTAGCACAAGCTAGTCAGGTCCAACTCACACCCACCCACACCCACTCATGTATTTATCTAACCTATTTTTAAAACTACACAACGTCTTAGCTTCTATAACGGTACTCGGGAGTTTGTTCCACTCATCCACAACTCTATTACCAAACCAGTGCTTTCCTATATCCTTCCTGAATCTGAATTTTTCCAACTTAAAACCATTGCTGCGAGTCCTGTCTTGGCTAGATATTTTTAGCACGATATTTGCTTCCCCTTTATTTATTCCTGTTTTCCATTTAAACACCTCAATCATATTCCCCCTAATTCTACTCCTTTCTAGAGAGTGCAGATTCAGGGCCTCAGTCTATCCTCATAGGGAAGATTTCATTGTTACTTCATCATTGGTGGACAAAAAAAATCGATGCTCTAGTCACAGATTTAAGCTACACTGGTCTTCCACTGTTTTGGATGACCAGTGTATAAATATAACCCAAAATACACATAGTTTTAAATAACAAAAAGGCACAATACCGTGCGGGTTATTTGTGTACTCATAGTTTTCTTGTGTGTAATAACATTCCTCCCGATTGTGAATTAATATTAGGAGATAGATCAGTTATGAGGAGACCACCACACTGAGGGGTACTTCTTGCTTCCCATCTTGCATTATGAGAGAGAGGTATACGAATTGTGGATGTGGTGGGTGGGAGGTTTGGAGGGAGGGGGTAGGGAGAAGGAGGGAAGGAGGGGGGAGGTATATAATAATAAATGGTATCAAGGGTCTCCTTCCCTCCTCCACCACTTATGTCTTCTGTCCGTCTCCATTCTTCATATCCTCCTCCTCCTCCTCCCTTCTTCCATGCCTCCATGCTGTTTTTCCTCTCCCCTTCCTTCCTTCCTTTCCTCCCTCCCCCTATTTCTCTCTCTCCCCCACCAATTCTTCCGTTTCTGCGTCTTTATTTCTCTCCCTCACTTCCTCTCTTCATCCCTACTTCTCTGCTTCTTTCCCTCCCTTCCTACCTATCTCCCTCCCACTCTCACTCCCTCGCTGCTTCTCTCCCTCTCTCCCACCATACCCAGTCCCACCTCTTCATCTTAACCTTTCCGCTCAACCTCTCGTCTTTGTCTCTTCCACCCTTTATCCTTCGTTCTCTCTCCCTCCCTCCCTTTCTCCCTCCGTTCATTCGTTCCTTCCCTAATCCCTCAACCCTGCCTCACCTCCCTATATCTATAAAAAACGTCCCTTTCCGGGTGCCACGTTCTTTCTGCTGAGAATTATCAACTCACAGTAGCAATACTTTTGATATGCCTTTGATGAGTTTCGAGAGTTTTTCTACCCTCGGAGCCCAGCCTTGGGCCAGGCTTGAAGGGATCCTGGGTTCATTTGCCCGGCTTGCAGCATGAAGAACCATATGGGCTACTTTCCTTACACCTCTGCTTACCTTGCCCGCCTACCTGGAGTTTACCTGGAGTCGCTTCCGAAGGTCACCGCCCCCGAGGCCCGGTCCTAGACCAGGCCTCTTGGTTGCTGGCCTGATCGATCAAGCTGTTAGGGCCCACCGCCCGCAGTCCAACGTATGCATCACAACCCAGCTGATCAGGAACTATTTTGAGGAATCTGTCGAATTCCTTCTTGAAGACAGCCAAGGGTTTATTGGTAATCCCACTTATACATGAAGGGGGCTGCGTTGAAGAGTCGTGGTCCCTTAACACTTATTAAGTTCTCTCTTATTGTACTCATCGCTCCTGTGCTTTTCACTGGAAGTATCCTGCACTGTCTGCCAAGCCTCTTGTGTTTATAAGTAGTAACTTCGATGTGAAGGTTTGGAGCCAATCCCTCCAGTATCTTCCAGGTGTAGATTATGATGCGTCTTTCTTGCCTACGTTTTAAGGAGCACAGTTCTAGGGACTTCAAGTGCGTCCAGTAATTTATGTGTTTGACTGAGTTTATACGAGCTGTGAAGGTTCTTTACACAGTCTCCAGCTCAGCAATTTCGCTTGCATTGAAGGGGGCCGTTAGAAAACAACAATATTCCAGCCTAGTGAGAACGACTTGAAGAGTGTTTTCATTGGTTAGGCGTTTCTTGCTTAGAGAGATCTAATATCTAACCTATTAGTTTTCTTGCAGTTGCGATAATAACATTGTTGTGCTTCTTGAAAGTGAGATTTTGTGACATTATAGCTCTCATGTCTCTCACATTTGACTTATATTCTTTTGAGTGGTTTAAGTTTGGCTTGCACTATGATATCGTTTTTATTTCATCCATTATTCCTTGACATAGTAACTGAAATTTATCCTCATTAAATATCATTTTGTTGCAGTGGCCCACTGGAAGACTTGGTTTATATCAGCTGGGAGGCTCCCTGTATCTTCTATGGATGCTACTCTCATACAAATTCTGGTATAGTTTGTAAAGAATGATACAGTGTTATGATTTATGTCTCATTCTATGTCAGAAATGAGAATGAGGAAGAGACGTGGCGTGAGTACTGTGCATTGGGAGACAGAACTTTTCACTGTAGCAACTCCTGATTTCACTCTGTTTACTATTACTCTTTGGCTTCTATTTATTAGGAAGTTAAATATCCATCTGGTAACCTTCTTAGTTATTCCTTTTGCGCGCATTTTGTATGCACTTACCCCATGGTCGTATTCGTCAAAGGCTTTTGCGAAGTCAGTGTGTACTTACTGTACTACGTGTATGTTTTGCTTGTCTTCAAGTGCATCCAAGACCATGTTGTAATGATCCAGCGGTTGGGAAAGGCAGGAGCGACCTGTCCTGCACCCATGTTGACAGATTATGCAGTTGCTGTGATTCCATGTGATTGGTAATGTTGCTTCTTAAAACACTTTCAGAGATCTTGATAATGTGGTATGTTAGGGCTATTGGTCTATAGTTTTTTTTTAATTTGATTTGCTACCACTCTTGTAGAGTGGGGCAATATCAGTGGTTTTCAATTACTGGAGGATGACTGCAGTGTCTAGGCTTCTTCTTCATTCCGTATTTAAGGCACGTAATAAGGGTTTCTTGCAGTTATTGATGAATATAGAGTTCCTCTATTCTGGGTCTGGGTCAGAGTGTATGGGTATGCAGATAATGGCTTCTTCAGAGTCAATTGAAGTTAGAGTTATATCAGAGATTATGGAGATGTCTGTAGCATTTTGTGCTTCATTCATGATGAACTCATTTGGATCGTCTATCTTCAGGCCGATTTGTGGTTCACTGAACACTAAGCTAATACGCAGGTACCTGTATTAGCCGAGTGTTGTGGGTCACATCCAGGAAAATGAATTAGAAAATTCCAGTCGTGCTGGAATGTCATATCCTGCATAAGAAAACTCCAGTCGTGCTAAAAGCATTTAAGTGGTGTGTAAAAGCTATGAAAGTTTGTATTTATGCAGTCCAGCTTTACAGGCTAAAAGCTGTTATCCCACCTCAGCTCATATGAAAGTCCAGCCTTGTCTAAGGTGTACTAACACCCTTCCTTAGATGCTACCCACAACAGTCAGCTAATACCCAGTAACCCACTTACTGCTAAGTGAACAGAAGCAACGAGTGTAAAGAAGTGTGCCCAACATTGTCCCTCGTGTCAGGATCTTGTTTCTAGTGACATACACAACACAGTAGTAGTAAACGGCTAATTCCAGCATTAGCAAAGTAAAAAGCTCAGTACCCGAAGGCATGGTCCTGGCGCCTTTACTCTTATTTATCCACAAATAATGATAACCTGGTACGAATTATGACAGTATCGAAGACAATTCAGATGACAACCTAATCCAAGTTCACACTTGTATGCACAGGATTTCTGACCATCAAAATGCAAACAACAAATACATCATCTGAGACCAAATAAATCAAGTCCTTAACAAAACATGCTTGGAAGTTATTACAAATAACATGGATCCTAACTAGTGTACAGAAAGGACCAACTCTATTGCAGTTATAATATGTTCAAGGCATATTTCTCTAAGGAAAAAGAAGAGATGTAAACTTGAGAGAAACGCTCCCTCTACAGGAGAAGGAGGAGGAGAATCACAGAGTTCTCAAAGAGGCTAGACTGTCTGCAATGCAGAAGCAAACACTGACGTGGAAAAATATAAAATATTGAACAAAGTTAAATGAATCATGAGTGAATATTAAAATGGTATATAATACCGACAGGTTGGTAGGTAAGACACATAGACAACAGTTATGCAACTTAAAATGAATCATACACGAACCAGGAAAGCCAGAAAGAACTAACATCAATTAATGAAAATAAAAGTAATCCAAAATATTTCATGCGTCAAAGTCAAGGCAAAAAGCACATCTTGCTCAAATAAGATGGGACTAAACAATGATGGCAACACAGAAATGAGTTCAATACAGAAGTCTCAATATGACTGTGTTTAGTGAGCCGTGAATCAGATTAAAGGTCGAGAATCTGGAAGAATTTTTTATGAATGAGACTGAAAACCTTGTCAATATCTCCAAAGTTTTTGACATAACCTTAACACCACTGGACTTTGAAAAACCTATTGAAAAGCTAACGGTGCACTCTGCCTCAGGCACAGACACATGGAACTCCGTATTCATCAAGAACTGCAAGAAACCACTAGTACCTGTCTTAAGTATTTTATGAAGAGGGAGCCAAGACACGTGGGTCATCCCAGTCACTAAAAACAATGGATGTAGCCTCATTCCACAAAAACAATAGCAAAGAATTATAGAAAGATAGAATTTAAGAAACAAGATCACATTTCGGAGCTACTGGACCACTATGGCATGGTCTTGGATGCTCTGATGGACAGACTGCAGATGTAAAATGCACAAACTTTGTGAAAGCTTTCGACAAGTGCGATCAAGGTGTAATAGCGCACAAAATGCGTGCTAAAGAAATAATTAGAAAAGTGGGTAGATGGATCTTTAACTTCCTAACAAATAGATCACAAAGTAATAATAAACGGAGTGAAGTCAGAGGCTGCCACAGTGAGAAACCTCTGTTCCACAAGGCACAGTACTCACTCCCATCCTTTTACTCATCTTCATATCTGATATAGACAAAGATGTTAACCATAGTGCCCTGTCTTCCTTTGCAGACGATACTAGAACTTGCACGACAGTGGCATCCATGGAGGACACTGTAAATCTCTTAGCAGATATAAAAGTCTTCCAGTGGGCGGCAGAAAAACAATATGATGTTCAATGGAGACGGATTTCAGTTGCTTCATTATGGAAAATTTGAGGAAATAAAAGCTAGAATGGGGTATAAAATAAATTCTAGCCACACAATAGAGCAAAAAGCTAATGTAAAGGACTCAGTGATAATGTCATAGGATCTCACCTTCAAGGATCACAACAGTGTCATTATCACAACTGCGAGGAAAATGATTGGATGGATAATGAGAACCTCCAAAATAAGGGATACCAAGCCAGTGGTGATTCTGTTAAATTCTCGTTTTCTCTCTAGGCTGGAATACTGCTGTACACTAACAGTTCTTTTCAAGGCAGGGTAAATTGAAGATCTGGAGAATGTACAGAGAACTTTCACTGCATGTATAAGTTCAGTCTAGCACCTTCATTGCTGGGAGCGTTTGGAGTCTCTTGATCTGTACTTCTTGGAATGAAGGCGAGAAGAAATACATCATAATTTATACTCGAAAAATCATAGAGGGACTGGTCCCAAATCTGCTCACAGAAATCACTCCCTTCGAAAGCAAAAGACTTGGCATACTGTACAAACATACCCTCAATAAAAGGGAAGAGTGCCATGAGTACACTAAAACACAATAAGCATCAGGGGCCCAAAACTATTCACCAGCCTCCCATCATATAATGGAATTACCAATAGAGTCTTAGTTGTCCTCAAGAGGGAACGTTGTGAGACACCTATACAGTACGTGTAGATCAAAATGGGGGGAAGGGTGAGGCAGGAATTTAGGATATGAAAGTATGAGTAGGCCTAGGCCCGAGGGGCCAGTGTTAGAGCAGCTGATAACATCAAACCTTGTAATGGTCAAGTGAGTTTAGAGTAAATTCCACACCAACTCTCGTCCGCCTCTTCTATGTAATAATAATAATAATAATAATAAGAAGAAGAAGAAGAAGAAGAAGAAGAAGAATTGCTGAACAGTATTATTTGTTACTGAGCTTTATTAAGAAAAAGCGAGTTGTAAAACTATACAGCAGAAATAAAATGTATTCAAATAGATAAACACGTAGACTGAGCAAAATATTTTATTAAAAACGTTTCGCTCAGTGTCCGTGTCTTCATCTACTGTGCCACTTATTAACATTTTCTCAAGGGAAACAAAATTAGAAATTAGTAAAGAAGTTGGTGATGCAATAATTATTATTATTATTATTATCATCATCATCATTATCATCATCATCATCATCATCATCATCATCATCATCATCATCATCATCATCATCATCATCATCATCATCATTACCATCATCATCATCATCATCATCATATCATCATCATCATCATCATCATCATCATCATCATTACCATCATCATCTCATCATCATCATCATTCCATCATCATCATCATCATCATCTATCATCATCTCATCATCTATTTATCATCATCATCATCATCATCAATCATCATTATATCATCATCATCATCATCTCATCTCATCATCATCATCCTCATCCATTATCATCATCATCATCTCATACATCATCATCATCGTCATACATCATCATCATCATCACTCATCATCATCATCATCATCATCAATCACCAGATCAGCATCATCATCCCATGAGGAGCGCTAAACGAGGGGAATCAGCGCCTTGGACGAGGAGGGTGAACATGGAGGACATTCCAGGCTTAATTTGGAACTGAGCACAGAACAAGTCCCAGAAAGAGCCTAACGGATCAAGGAACTCCCTTGAGGAGGCGTGGAGCCCAGTGACTAAGAGGAAGTGCTTGTTGAACACCAGACAGGGAACACCCAGAGGAAGTACTTGTTGAACACCAGACAGGGAACACCCAGAGGAAGTGCTTGTTGAACACCAGACAGGGAACACCCAGAGGAAGTACTTGTTGAACACCAGACAGGGAACACCCAGAGGAAGTACTTGTTGAACACCAGACAGGGAACACCCAGAGGAAGTGCTTGTTGAACACGAGACAGGGAACACCCAGAGGAAGTACTTGTTGAACACGAGACAGGGAACACCCAGAGGAAGTACTTGTTGAACACGAGACAGGGAACACCCAGAGGAAGTACTTGTTAAACACGAGACAGGGAACACCCAGAGGAAGTACTTGTTAAACACGAGACAGGGAACACCCAGAGGAAGTACTTGTTGAACACGAGACAGGGAACACCCAGAGGAAGTACTTGTTGAACACGAGACAGGGAACACCCAGAGGAAGTACTTGTTAAACACCAGACAGGAACACCCAGAGGAAGTACTTGTTGAACACAGACAGAAAAGGGAACACCGACAGAGGAAAGTACTTGTTGAACACGAGACAGGGAACACCCAGAGGAAGTGCTTGTTGAACACCAGACAGGGAACACCCAGAGGAAGTACTAAAAAAAAAAAAAAAAAAAAAAAAAAAAAAAAAAAAAAAAAAAAAAAAAAAAAAAAAAAAAAAAAAAAAAAAAAAAAAAAAAAAAAAAAAAAAAAAAAAAAAAAAAAAAAGACAGGGAACACCCAGAGGAAGTACTTGAACACCAGACAGGAACACCCAGAGGAAGTCTTGTTGAACACGAGACAGGAACACCCAAGGAAGTACTGTTGAACACGAGACAGGAACACCCAGAGGAAGTGCTTGTTGAACACGAGACAGGAACACCCAGAGGAAGTACTTGTTAAACACCAGACAGGGAACACCCAGAGGAAGTACTGGTTGAACACGAGACAGGGAACACCCAGAGGAAGTACTGTTGAACACGAGACAGGAACACCCAGAGGAAGTACTTGTTAAACACAGACAGGGAACACCCAGAGGAAGACTTGTTAAACACCAGACAGGAACACCCAGAGGAAGTACTAGTTGAACACAGACAGGGAACACCCAGAGGAAGTACTTGTTAACACAGACAGGAACACCCAGAGGAAGTCTTGTTAACACGAGACAGGGAACACCCAGAGGAAGTACTTGTTAACACGAGACAGGGAACACCCAGAGGAAGTACTTGTTAAACACGACAGGAACACCCAGAGGTTGAACAGACAGGAACACGAGGAAGACAGGAACACAGACGTGAACACCCAGAGAGACCTGAAAGACGGAACACCAGAGAGAAAACCAGAAGGGAACACAGAGGAACACGATTGAACACAGACAGGGAACACCCAGAGGAAGTACTTGTTAACACGAGACAGGAACACCAGAGGAAGTACTTGTTAACACAGACAGGAACACCCAGAGGAAGTACTTGTTAAACACAGACGGAACACCCAGAGGAAGTACTGGTTAACACGAGACAGGAACACCCAGAGGAAGTACTTGTTGAACACAGACAGGAACACCCAGAGGAAGTACTTGTTAACACAGACAGGAACACCCAGAGGAAGTCTTGTTAACACGAGACAGGAACACCCAGAGAAGTCTTGTTGAACACGAGACAGGGAACACCCAGAGGAAGTCTTGTTGAACACGAGACAGGAACACCAGAGGAAGTCTTGTTGAACACCAGACAGGAACACCCAGAGGAAGTCTTGTTGAACACAGACAGGAACACCCAGAGGAAGTGCTGTTGAACACCAGAAGGGAACACCAAGAGGAAGCTGGAAGACGAACACCAGAGGAACTGTGAACTGACAGGGAACACCCAGAGGAAGTCTTGTTGAACACAGACAGGGAACACCCAGAGGAAGTCTTGTTAACACCAGACAGGGAACACCCAGAGGAAGTGCTTGTTGAACACCAGACAGGAACACCCAGAGGAACTTGTTAACACGAGACAGGAACACCCAGAGGAAGTCTTGTTGAACACAGACAGGAACACCCAGAGGAAGTACTTGTTAAACACAGACAGGAACACCCAGAGGAAGTGCTTGTTAACACCAGACAGGGAACACCCAGAGGAAGTACTGGTTGAACACGAGACAGGAACACCCAGAGGAAGTACTTGTTAACACGAGACAGGGAACACCCAGAGGAAGTACTTGTTAAACACCAGACAGGGAACACCCAGAGGAAGTCTGTTAACACGAGACAGGAACACCCAGAGGAAGTACTGTTGAACACGAGACAGGAACACCCAGAGGAAGTACTTGTTAAACACAGACAGGGAACCCAGAGGAAGTACTTGTTAAACACCAGACAGGAACACCCAGAGGAAGTACTGTTAACACGAGACAGGAACACCAGAGGAAGTACTTGTTAAACCCAAAACCAGAGAAGTGAACACCAGAAGGAGAAGTACTTGTTAAACACGAGACAGAACACCAGAGGAAGTCTTTTTAACCGAGACAGGAACACAGAGAACTGGAACACGAGACAGGGAACACAGAGGAAGTACTTGTTAAACACAGACAGGAACACCCAGAGGAAGTACTTGTTAACACGGACAGGGAACACCCAGAGGAAGTCTTGTTGAACACGAGACAGGGAACACCCAGAGGAAGTCTTGTTGAACACCAGACAGGGAACACCCAGAGGAAGTACTGTTAACACGAGACAGGAACACCCAGAGGAAGTACTGAACACAGACAGGGAACACCCAGAGGAAGTACTTGTTGAACACAGACAGGAACACCCAGAGGAAGTACTTGTTGAACACGAGACAGGAACACCCAGAGGAAGTTGTTGAACACGAGACAGGAACACCCAGAGGAAGTCTTGAAACACGAGACAGGGAACACCCAGAGGAAGTACTTGTTTAACACGAGACAGGGAACACCCAGAGGAAGTACTTGAACACCAGACAGGGAACACCCAGAGGAAGTACTTGTTGAACACGAGACAGGGAACACCCACAGGAAGTACTTGTTGAACACGAGACAGGGAACACCCAGAGGAAGTGCTTGTAACACGAGACAGGGAACACCCAGAGGAAGTACTTGTTAAACACAGACAGGAACACCCAGAGGAAGTCTTGTTGAACGAGACAGGGAACACCCAGAGGAAGTACTGTTGAACACAGACAGGAACACCCAGAGGAAGTCTTTTGAAACACAGAACGGGAACACCCAGAGGAAGTACTTGTATAACACCAGACAGGGAACACCCAGAGGAAGTGCTTGTTGAACACGAGACAGGGAACACCCACAGGAAGTACTTGTTGAACACGAGACAGGGAACACCCATAGGAAGTACTTGTTGAACACCAGACAGGGAACACCCAGAGGAAGTACTTGTTGAACACCAGACAGGGAACACCCAGAGGAAGTGCTTGTTGAACACCAGACAGGGAACACCCAGAGGAAGTACTTGTTGAACACGAGACAGGGAACACCCAGAGGAAGTACTTGTTGAACACGAGACAGGGAACACCCAGAGGAAAGTACTTGTTGAACACGAGACAGGAACACCCAAGGAAGTGCTTGTTAACCCACCAGACAGGAACACCCAGAGGAAGTACTTGTTGAACACCAGACAGGGAACACCCAGAGGAAGTACTTGTTGAACACCAGACAGGAACACCCATAGAAAGTACTTGTTGAACACCAGACAGGAACACCCAGAGGAAGTACTTGTTGAACACCAGACATGGAACACCCAGAGGAAGTGCTTGTTGAACACCAGACAGGGAACACCCAGAGGAAGTACTTGTTGAACACCAGACAGGGAACACCCAGAGGAAGTACTTGTTGAACACCAGACAGGGAACACCCAGAGGAAGTACTTGTTGAACACCAGAGAGGGAACACCCAGAGGAAGTGCTTGTTGAACACCAGACAGGGAACACCCAGAGGAAGTGCTTGTTGAACACCAGACAGGGAACACCCAGAGGAAGTACTTGTTGAACACCAGACAGGAACACCCATAGGAAGTACTTGTTGAACACCAGACAGGGAACACTCAGAGGAAGTCTTGTTGAACACCAGACAGGAACACCCAGAGGAAGTCTTGTTAACCACCAGACAGGGAACACCCAGAGGAAGTACTTGTTGAACACCAGACAGGGAACACCCAGAGGAAGTACTTGTTGAACACCAGACAGGGAACACCCAGAGGAAGTACTTGTTGAACACCAGACAGGGAACACCCAGAGGAAGTACTTGTTGAACACCAGACAGGGAACACACAGAGGAAGTGCTTGTTGAACACCAGACAGGGAACACACAGAGGAAGTGCTTGTTGAACACCAGATAGGGAACACCCGACCAAAACGTTCTCGCAGTTTATTATCATCGCCAAAATGCTGGAGATATAATGAACTTAATG
The DNA here is from genome assembly GCA_009830355.1 of Cherax destructor. NCBI lineage: Eukaryota > Metazoa > Arthropoda > Malacostraca > Decapoda > Parastacidae > Cherax > Cherax destructor. Next base: position 3,879 of record WNWK01021051.1, on the reverse strand, counting down.
AGACTAATTGTTTAAGAGGAGAAATCTTTCGTTTGGAGGTAGACCGAAGGCACTGAATTTACGCTCTCAGGAAAGTCGTAGAATTATGGGGGAGGAGACTTATAATTAAAGTGTACAAGTGGATAATGGGAATAAATAAAGGGGATTTACACACATACACATCACACACACACACACACACACACACAATAATACACATATATATATATATATATATATATATATATATATATATATATATATGCTAGGAATTCGCAAGAGCAGCGAAATATTCACAAACACTGATCTCTGGCCGACGGAGACTCGAACCTACGAACCTCATGACAAGGTACGCAGTGCTTTGGCGACCGTACCACACTGGTACGGAATAACGTCTAGCGAAGCTGAAAGGTATTTACCAGTGTGGTACGGTCGGCAAAGCACTGCGTACCTGTCATGAGGTTCGTAGGTTCGAGTCTCCGTCGGCCAGAGATCAGTGTTTGTATATATATATATATATATATATATATATATATATATATATATATATATATATATATATACACTACATACATATAAATGCTTTATTAATAGACAGAATACATTTATAAAACACACAAACATGAACATGAATACAATGGTACAATATGTCAAAGATTATGAATCTCCTCCAGCTCCTCCGAAGCCGGGCGCAGCCGAGTATGCAGCATGCGTTTCCCTCTGGATGGCCACGCTGAGACGCTGGAACATGAACGTGGCTGCCCTTGGGTCCCTGGTGGTGTCGATGAGTCTGGAACCCAGCTCTTTAAGGAAACGTGTTGCATTTTTCCCCACGCTCCCAAGGTCTCCGATCCCACTGGGACAAATTTATACTGTTGGCTTATGTCCCTGTACTTGCCGATCTTGTACTCCTCTCTGTGGTCAGCAGCTCCTCCTGTCGCCCAACACTGTGATGGATGTAGGTGTCAGCCAGTGTCGACACGCAGGTATAATCCCATGCTAAGAGCTTGCCATTCTTCCAAGGATAGATGGTGATCCCGTCAGGGCGGTTTGCTGGGTTGTGGCGTTGTTGGCTGCTAGTGATCGAGCTCTCTCGGCTGGGCATCCAGCTGTAGCGAGGGTTCTCTTTATGATGTCGTTGACCTCATTGTGTCTTGCATGCCAACCCTTGGTTTTAGAACAGTTAAGACCATGTAGACCATATTGGTCGGCTTGCGCATCGCCGCAAATACACGTATATTCCGTGTGAATGGGGGCAGCAAGGCGCAGAGCCACTGCAATACGAAGGGTCTTAGGGTCCAGGCGTGTTCCCATGGCCGAAATGGGAACTGTTTGGAGGAAGTCCCCAGAGTGAGGTGCACTCACGGCTAGGAGACGGGCAGTCTCCTGTCTGATGTTACGGCCCTGAGCATATTGGCAAGTATCTTTTCAACAATGGGGCTGTCCCAGCTTGACTGTTTGTAGGCCTGTTCTTCACTAGGTTTTAGTGTTGGAGCAGCAAGAGTCTCCCATTCAGTGATGGCACTGGTGTAGCTAGGGTCCTGTATTCCTGCTGAATCACTGAGGTTGTATGGAAGAATTTGTTTATTAGCTCATTTGATGCTATGGAAGAGGATAAGAAGGCTGGTAGGGCAATCTGGGAGGATTTGCGTACTCCCAGCCCCCAAGTCTGACTGGAAGTGAAGCTTTCAACCACTGTCCATCTTCGAGGGAAAGATTCAATACACTCTCTAGCATGGTCTTGAGGAGAGAGTCGTATTCCTCGAGTTTCGGGCTGTTGAAGGCTGGGGAACATCTCAGGAAGTATGTAAGTTTTGGGATTGACAGGCACCTGGTGAGTAGGTAGAAGGCATCATGTGTATCAATGTCTTTCATCCTACCTTCCATCGTCCTGAGGTCGGAGTTTTTTTTTCCAGGACCAGATCGATGGCATTGGGCCCAAGGGGAGCACCAAGGAGAGTGCTGTTGGCTGGATCGATGGCTCGTGCCCCTGGTAAAACAGCCCTAATGTCCTGGATCATCTGTGGATTGGTGGAAACTATCTCACATTTGGTGGGGTTTAAAGATAGGCCCAGGCTGCCTATATATATATATATATATATATATATATATATATATATATACATATATATATATATATATATATGTGTGTGTGTGTGTGTGTGTGTGTGTGTGTGTGTGTGTGTGTGTGTGTGTGTGTGTGTGTGTGCGCGCGCGCGCGCGCAGTGTTTTGGTCCTGTATACCTGAAACCCTCTGGTTGGTGTTTGATTACCTCAAAACCTTAACTTCATAATCTCTTTTAGCTTTTCTTATTTCTTTTTTTGACTTCCTTCTTAAAATATATATATATTGGTCTCTGAGGTTCATTTACATTTGATCTAATTTCTCTGTTAGGGATATATGTGCACTGAGGTGCTTGTACGATGTTCTGTAAAGGCGACCGTCACTCCCATCTGTCAGGTCTTCCTCGTGATAATCCTTATCAGGTGACCTCAATCGACATTGTTCAGGTAATCTCTCATCCCATCAAAATCCGCGGCACGAAAATTAGGAATTTTAACTTTATTGTCGTTATTTAGGTATCTCCAAGCAAGCTCTTCATTAACCTCAAAACTGTTTATCAGAGATTTCTTGTTTGACAGAACTATAACTAGTTAGTTCTGTCACAAATTGTTTAAAAAAAAATAATCCTGGACGGTTTCTAAGTCGCTAGTCTCTATCTAGGTCTGTCAGATTGTTCCAAAAGTTTGGTTGAAGTTGAAGTCTCCCATTAAAACAATATTTTCGTTCATAGATTCCTAAGCAGTCTCGTCCCAAAGCAGTATATCTCGGCTACTTGTTAGTTAGATTTGCAGATCTGTAGATCACACCTAAAATTAGTTTTTCAAGTCGTTCAAGAAACTGCAGCCATATAGGATTTGTTTACGTCCCTCCTGTCTTTGTGATTTCTGATGCTACAGTTTAAACTTTCACCAAACATACACAACAACTCCACCTAACTTCCTGTTGACTTTATCAGTGTGTAATAATTTATACCTTGGTATGTGGCATTCAGCAGGAATGTCTCTATTTTTCAGATTGAACCAAGTCTCGGGTATTGCAATAACATCTATATTTTCCGCTGATGCAATTCGCCTTAGCTCATATATTTTATATTTTGTTCTCCGACAATTAGTCTGCCTCTATTTTTACACTAATTTCTTTGTTTTTGTCATTAACTGATTTATGAGCTCTCATATTTTCTGAACGCTTTCCTAAGATACCTTGGCAATTTTTACTCCTTCCGGCTAGTACTTCAACCATTTTATTTCCTACACACACCCACACCTCTATCTTCTATCAGTTTAAAGTCTTATACAACTTAACCAAGTGGCCAAGGCTTTCACTCCTGCACCAGAGAGATGTACCTCATCCCTTACATACATATTACTTAGCCATATAATTTATCCCATTCTTAATAAATGGGACTGCAGATTCTTTGCTGTTCTTGTCTAAGCAGCAATTTATACCAGTTACCCTAGACATCCATTCATCCCCCACTCTTCTTCTAGACAGAATGCTACATATGATTGGAATCCCTCGCTTTGACTTAATTAAATCTATAGCTGTCCTGTACTTAGTTAATAATTATTCCTACCTCCTGTATTTCCTAATATCATTTCCACCAGCACTGAGGCGGATAATGGGAATATTTCCATTACTTGTCATGATATTATCCAACCTGTTGACTGTCACCAGCACCACCGGCGCCAGGAAACACACTCTTGTCTTACCATCCTATCCTTGTCACAGACCTCTCAGTACATGTATCTAGTTTCTTATGTTTCTAAGATACAAGTGAACACTTGGGTATCTTTATTGCAGGGACAGTTAGCCAACCAGTAATTTTATCAAGTCAA
>WNWK01021050.1:0-34702 GCA_009830355.1 Cherax destructor | reverse complement strand
CTTATAATTACACCACGTTTAGTTTTGGTGTCGTGGTGAGAGTAGAAGTGGAGAAGATCGTGTTGATTGGTAGGTTTTCGATAGACTTTAAAACGAAGTTCATGGTCAGCTTTGCAGAGAAGAACATCAAGGAAAGGAAGAGTGTTGTCGACTTCTTCTTCTAGTGTAAACTGGATTGATGGCTCGACCTGGTTGAGCTTGTGTTGGAGAGCTTGAACGTTGAAGCTTCTGGGAGTTATGATGAGAATGTCGTCAACATAACGGAGCCAGGTGACACAAGAGGGAATAATAGTGGAAAATCGCTCGGCTTCCAAATGTTCCATATATAGGTTCGCAAGGACGGCACTAAGTGGCGATCCCATGGGTAGTCCAAAAGTTTGCTGAAATAGTTGATTTTCGAAAGAGAAACATGTAAAGCCCACACATAGTTCAACAAGGTCGATGAAATCGCTGGCTGGAAGAGGAAGCTCAAGCGAGTCGTCAATTTTCTTGCGCAAGAGATCGATAGCTTGTGTAGTAGGTACTTTGGTGAGTAGGGATGTTACATCAAGGCTGGAGAGATTCTTGTTCCTGATGTTGATGTTGCAAATGCGATTGAGAAGGTCACCAGAGTGTTTGAGATGTGCTGGACTGATGGTGCCCAAAAGTTTAGAGAGGTGTTTAGCGAGAATTCTTGAGAGTTGGTGGGGAGCACTGTCTGACTCAGCATTCTCCACCTGACTAAATCCTATAAATACTCATGTATCTTGTATCCAGGTAGATCTGTCTGTGACTCGATAAAGCCCACTGCGTGGGCGAAACGTTGTCAATAAATTATCACATTATACTGCTTATGTGCCTCAAACTATGCTTGTTCGTGTATGTTAGTCCTTCCAAGGGTATATAAATGAATATATTATTTGTTTTATTAATACATCGGCCGTTTCCCACCAAGGCAGGGTGACCCGAAAAAGAAGAAACACTTTTATCATCATTCACTCCATCACTGTGTTGCCAGAGGTGAGCCTATATTACAGTTATACAACTGCAACATTAACACCCCTCCTTCAGAGTGCCGGCACTGTACTTCCCATCTCCAGGAATCAAGTCCGGCCTGCCGGTTTCCCTGAATCCCTTCATAAATGCTACCTTGCTCACACTCCAACAGCACGTAAAGTCCTAAAACCATTCGTCTCCACGCGCTCCTATCTAACACGCTCACACATGCATGCTGGAAGTCCAAGCCCTCACACGCAAACCTCCTTTACCCCCTCCAACCTTTCCAAGGCCGACCCCAACCCTGCCTTCCTTCCACTACAGATTTATATGCTCTCCAAGTCAACAACCTCTCCTCAGCCCTCTGGATAATAGTTTTAGTAACCCTGTACCTACTAATTTTCACATTATGGATTCTGTGAATTATATTCACACCACAAATTGCCCTCAGACACATCTCCATTGCCTCCAGCCTTCTACTAGTTGCAATATTTACCACCCATGCTTCTCAACCCGTATAAGAGCGTTAGTATAACTACACTCTCATGCAGTCCCCTCTTTCCTTCCATGAATAACGTTTTTTGTCTCCATTGTCTCCTCAGTTCACCACTCACCTTTTTCCCCTCATCAGTTTTATGATTCACCTCGTCTTTCACAGACCCATCTGCTGACATGTCCACTCCCAAATACCTGACTATATTTTCTCCCTCCATTCTGATATCCAATCTTTCATTACCTAATTTTTGTTGTTATCCTCATCACTTTCAATTTCCTTCTGTTACATACCCTACCATACTCATCCACCAAACTCTGCAACTTCTCTTCAGCATCTCCCAAAAGCACAGTGTCATCAGCAAAGAGCAGCTGTGACAACTTCCACTTTGTGTTAGATTCTTTATCCATTAATTCCAAGCCTTTTTCCAACACCCGAGCATTCACTTCTCTTACAACCCCATCTATAAATATATAGAACATCCATGGTGACATCAACATCCTTGTCTAAGGCCTACTTTTACTGGGAAATAATCTCCCTCTAGCCTACATACTCTAACCTGAGCCTCACTATCCTCGTAAAAACTCTTCACTGCTTTCAATAACCTACATCTTATTCTATACATTTGCAACATTTGCCACATTGCCACCCTATCATACGCCTTTCCAAATTAATAAATGCCACAAAAACTTTACCTTTATCTAAATACTGTTCAGCTATATGTTTCACTGTAAACACTTGGTCTACACACCCCCTACCCTTCCTAAAGCCTCCTTGTTCATTTGCTATCCTGCTCTCCGTCTTACTTTTAATTATTTTGATAATAACTCTACAATACACTTTACCAGGTATACTCAACAGAGTTATTCCCTTATAATTTTTACACTCTCTTTTGCCCCCTTTGCCTTTATACAAAGGAACTATGTATGCTCTCTGCCAATCCCTAGGTATCTTACCCTCTTCCATACATTTATTAAATAAAATCACTAACAGCTTCAAAAATATATCCCAACTTCATTTTAGCATTTCTGTCTATATCCCATCAATCTCAGCTTCTTTACCTCCTTTCATTCTACCCACTGCCTCGTGCACTTTCCCCACTCACTACTCGCTCTTCCTCTTTCCTACAAGATGTTATACCTCCCTGTCCAGTACACGAAATCACAGATTCCCTTTCTTCAACAACATTTAACAGTTCCTCAAAATATTTCCTCCATCTTCACGATACGTCTAACTCTCCATCTAATAACTCTCCTCTCCATGGGAAAGAAAACAGGGAAGCCATAACTTCTCCATGAGGTTTCTTTAGTGCCAGGAAGGTAAAAAACTGGCAAGAAATGTCAGAAATTGTACACCAACTGAAAACACTTCTGGAGCAGAGCCACAGTCATTGGCCTCCACTCCAGAACAACAGATATTAGAGATAGCAAATAAAAAAACTAAATTCCATCAATATAACGACATTTGTCTTTGCAAACATACAGGGTCTAAAGCCGTCAACAAACAAAATTCTTACATCAAGGGACTGCTCACGGAGTCAAATGCAATGTTTGCAGCTTTCACGGAGACCCACATAAAGGATCATTTTGACAAGTTATAACCTATTTAGGTGCGACAGACTAAGCAGGCAACAAGGGGTTGGGTGGGGGTTTGGCCTGTACATCACAGAGTCGCTCATTTGCTCAGAACTACTAAACACCTCAAATGTAGTTGAAGTTTTGGCAGTAAAAATAAAAAACCAAAACCTTGCCAGATGCAACTTCCCAGCAATTCCAGGAACAGCTTTTGAAAATTGACCACTGTCTGGAAAATCTTCCAACTCCTGCCCCCAACATCTTGTTACTGGGGGATTTCAACTCGACACCTAAAATGGTGGAGTGTAACAAATATTAGTTTAGCAGGAGGCAGCAGCAGCTCAGATGAAAATTCACACATACACGAGCTATTAAATCTCTTCACCAAATTCACCTTAAACCAGCAAATATTAGAGACTACGAGACTAGAAAATACGCTGGACCTCATCTTCACTAACAACGACGATCTGATACATAATTTAACCGCATCAAAGATCACAACATAATAGAGGTACAGACATGTATGGATAGGGCTCCTGACCATAAATATGTGATCAATCATGAGAGAGTCTTCACAAAATTCAACTTCAATAAGAAACACATACAATGGAAACAAGTCAACCATGTCCAAAATGAAACAAGCTGGGAAGATATTCTAAACAATACAGATCCAAAACTTTGCCTAGAAAATATAAACTCTGTGGTTCTTGATATCTGCTCAAGGCACATTCCATTAAGAAAAAGAGAAGATGCAAACTAGAAAGAGAGAGACGCTCCCTATACAGACGAAGGTGAAGAGTCACAGAGTTGCTGAGAGGGGCCAATATATCTGAAATACGAAGGGAGGTACTGGTCAGAGAAGTACCAAATATCGAACTTAACTTAAGGAATCTTACACGAGACAAGAATCTCATGAAGAACTAAAAGCCATAAAGGAAATTGAAAGAAACCCAAAATACTCCTTCTCTTATGCCAAGTATAAGGGAAAAACATCCAGTATTGGGCTTCTGCTTAGGCAAGATGGGACATACACAGATCACAGCAAAGAAATGAGTGAGATACTAAAGTCCCAATACGACTCAGTGTTCAGCGAGCCGTTAACCAGACTAAGGGTCGACAATCTAAATGAATTCTTTATGACCGAGAACCAAAATCTGGTCATCTCAAAAATCTCTGATGTTATCCTAACACCACAAGACTTCGAAAAGGCTATAAATGACATGCCTATGCACTCTGCCCCAGGCCCAGACTCATGGAACTCCGTGTTCATCAAGAACAGCAAGATGCCCCTGTCACGTGCCTTCAGCATTCTATGAAAGAGAGCATGGACACAGGGGTCATCCCACACTCACCAAAGCAACAGACGTAGTCCCACTCTACAAAGGTTGCAGTAAAGCAATTGCAAAGAACTACAGACAGATAGCACTAACATCCAATATTATAATATCTTTCAAAGTGTTTAAAGAAGTATGATAGCCAACCACCTAGATACCTATCAGTTACGTAACCCAGGGCAACACGGGTTTAGAGCAGGTCACTCCTGCCTGTCAAAGCTACTGGACCACTATGACAAGGTCCTGGATGTTATAGAGGATAAACAAAATGCAGATGTAATATACAGACTTTGCGAAAGCCTTCGACAAGTGTGACCATGGTGTAATAGCACACACAATGGGTGATAAAGGAATAAGAGGTAAAGTTGGCAGGTGGATCTATAACTTCCTAATAGAACACAAAAAGTAGTAGTAAATAGAGTACATTCTGAGGCAGCTACAGTGAAAAGCTCTGTTCCACAAGACAGTACTCGCTCCCATCCTGTTCCTTAGCCTTATATCTGACATAGAGATGTAAGCCATAGCTCCGTGTCTTCCTTTGCAAATTTCACCCGAATTGCCATGGCAGTGTCCTCCACTGAAGACACTGCAAGACTCCAAGCGGACATCAATCAAATCTTCAAATGGGCCACTGAAAATATGATGTTCAATGAAGAGAAATTTCAATTACTCAGAAAAATACGAAAAACTTGAGGAAATTAAAACTGTATCAGGGTATACAAGAAATTCTAACCACACAATAGAGCGAAAAAGTAATGTGAAGGACCTAGGAGGGATAATGTCGGAGGATCTCAGCTTCAAAGAACACAACAATGTGTCTACCGCATCTGCTAGAAAAATGATAGGATGGATAATGAGAACCTTCTAAACCAGGGACCCCAAACCCATGATGATTCTCTTCAAATTGCTTGTTCTCTCTTGACTTAAATACTGCTGTACACTAAGTTCCCACTTCAAGACAGGCAAAATTGCTGACCTGTAGAGTGTACAGAGAACTTTCATGGCACACATAAATACGATAAAGCATCGAAATTACTGGGAACAGTTGAAGTCCCTTGATTTGTATTCCCTGGAATGCAGGCGAGAAACATACATGATAATACGCATTTGGAAAATCCTAAAGTGATTAGTACCAAACTTTCACACGAAAATCCCTCCTTATGAAAGCAAAAGATTCGGCAGCAGATGCAATATTCGCCTAATAAAATGCAGAGGCGCCACGATTTTGCTAAGAGACAACACAACAAGTGCCAGGGGCCCAAGATTGTTCAACTGCATACATAAGATTGTTCCCAGCATACATAAGGGGATTACCAATGGACCCCTGACTGTCTTCAAGAAAGCGCTGGACAGGCACCTAAAGTCAGTAGCTGATCAGCCGGTCTGTAGTTCGTACATTGATTTACGTGCTGCCAGCAATAACAGCCTGGTATACTCTTATTTTTAACTCAAATCCATTCGTTCCCTATGCCTTCTCAACTCATTAATCTCTCTCCGAAACTTTTTGTCATTCTCAAAACAAAATTTGTTGAGAGCATCTCACCCACTCTCGCATTAGCTCTCCTTTTACATTCCCTCACCACTCTCTTAATCTCTCTTTTTCTTTCTTGTATTACTTCTAATTTGTGAAAACTTCCAAATGTTAACTTTTTCTCTAATTCTACTCTCTGTCTTTACATCATCATTCCATCAATCGCTCTGCTTCCCTCCCGCACCCACTTTCCTGTAACCACAAACTTCTGCTGAACACTCTAACTCTACAATTTTTAAATCTACCCCATACATCTTCACGCTCATTGCCTAAACTCTCACTAGCCCATCTTTCTTCCAATAGTTGTTTATATCTTACCCTAACTGCCTCCTACCTCGGTTTATAAACCTTCACCTCTCTCTTACTTGTTGACTCCATTCACCTTGTGTCCCATCTACCTTCTACTCTCACTGTAGCTACTACTAAAAAGTTGTCTGATATATTTGTGGCCCCTCTATAAACATGTACATCCATCAATCAATGAATATTTTATCCACCAATACATAGTCCAACAAACTACTTTCATTAATACCTATGTCATATATTGTATACTTATTTATCCTTTTTTTTCTTAAAATATATATTAAATATAACCAATACCTTTCTACATAAAGTTCAGTCAAATGCTCCCCATTATCAGTTACACTTGGTACACCAAACTTACCTACCACACCCTCTCTAAACTTTAGCATTTAGGTCCCTCACCACAATTACTCTCTCACTTGGCTTAACATCTCACAAAATCTCTCTCTCTTTCCTCTCTTCTCCAGGTGCATACACACTTATTATAACTCAATTTTTGTATAAAACCTTTATTTTAATCCATATAATCCTTGGATTTATACATTTATATTCATCTTCTCCTTCCATATCAGACCCTTTATCATTATTCCTACTCCTTCCTTAGATCTATCTCTCTCACATAATACTGACGTAATCCCATTTATTTCTCCCCACTGAAACTCCAATGCTCCCTTCAGTTTAGTTTTACTTAGGGCTACGACATCCAACTTCTTTTCATAACATTGACAATAATCTCTTATCTGCACTACATTCACACACATTCATACATCGCAGTTTTAAAAAGTTTTACTTCTTATCTTTTTTAGTAATTTATAGAGGAGAGGGGGTTACTAGCTCCTTGCTCCAGGCATTTTAGTCGCTTGCGACATGCATGGCATACAGAGGAAAGATTCTTTTCCGCTTCCCCATCGCAAACAGACGATCTTAAAAATGCAAGACAAGCCACGGTGGTGGAAATATTTAGCTCAAGTACTTTCACAATGCAATGCAAGGGAAGCAACAGGAGAAATGAGGGGAAGTTTTTTGACAGGATAGTAGTGTGAGTGACTCCGCCAGCTTCTCTCTCAGAATGGGAGAGCCACAGCAGAATGCAACACACCCACATGTCCCAACACCCCACCCCATATGGGGTCGGGTAGGCTAGGCTTTCAAGTTTGTGGATACAGGGACATAGGAAAACCAGAAGGTTTAATATCTGTCCCTATGCTTCTAATACCTGAGAACAGGTCATGTGACATAAGGGATTATATTACAATAGTGTATAATACCCATAGAGAATGCAGCTTATGTTTAACATTCTTTTAACAAACAAAAAAGGACGAAAGCACTCATTTGTCTAGGACAGCCATGTCCTGACATTAATATCCAGAAAACTGGGAGGGTCTCAGCATATGTTACTAAGTGCTCCTAACACTGGGAAGGGTCTCAGCATATGTTACAAAGTGCTGCCTAACACTGGGGAGGGTCTCAGCATATGTTACTAAGTGCTGCCTAACACTGGAGAGGGTCTCAGCATATGTTACTAAGTGCTGCGTAACACTGGGGAGGGTCATATGTTACTAAGTGCTACCTAACACTGGGGAGGGTCTCAGCATATGTTACTAAGTGCTACCTAACACTGGGGAGGGTCTCAGCATATGTTACTAAGTGCTGCCTAACACTGGGGAGGGTCTCAGCATATGTTAGTAAGTGCTGCCTAACACTGGGGAGGGTCTCAGCATATGTTACTAAGTGCTGCCTAACACTGGAAGGGTCTCAGCATATGTTAGTAAGTGCTGCTAACACTGGGGTCTCACATATATAGTCTCCTAACAGTCCATATGTTACTAAGTGCTGCCTAACACTTGGAAGGGTCTCAGCATATGTTACTAAGTGCTGCCTAACACTGGGAAGGGTCTCAGCATATGTTACTAAGTGCTGCATAACACTTGGAAGGGTCTCAGCATATGTTAATAAGTGCTGACTAACACTGGGAAGGGTCTCAGCATATGTTACAAAGTGCTGCATAACACTTGGAAGGGTCTCAGCATATGTTACTAAGTGCTGCCTAACACTGGGGAGGGTCTAAGCATATGTTACTAAGTGCTGACTAGCACTGGGGAGGGTCTCATCATATGTTACAAAGTGCTGCCTAACACTGGGGAGGCTCTCAGCATATGTTACTAAGTGCTGCCTAACACTGGGGAGGCTCTCAGCATATGTTACTAAGTGCTGCCTAACACTGGGGAGGCTCTCAGCATATGTTACTAAGTGCTGCCTAACACTGGGGAGGCTCTCAGCATATGTTACTAAGTGCTGCCTAACTAGGGGGAGGGTCTCAGACATATGTTTCTAAGTGCTGCCTAACACTGGGAGGTCTCAAGAGCAATGTTACTAGTGCTGCCTAACACTGGGGAGGGTCTCATGCATATGTTACTAAGTGCTGCCTAACACTGGGGAGGGTCTCAGCATATGTTACTAAGTGCTGCCTAACACTGGGAGGGTCTCAGCATATGTTACTAAGTGCTGCCTAACACTGGGAAGGGTCTCAGCATATGTTACTAAGTGCTGCCTAACACTGGGAAGGGTCTCAGCATATGTTACTAAGTGCTGCCTAACACTGGGAAGGGTCTCAGCATATGTTACTAAGTGCTGCCTAACACTGGGAAGGGTCTCAGCATATGTTACTAAGTGCTGCTAACACTGGGGGTCTCAGCATATGTTACTAAGTGCTGCCTAACACTGGGAGGTCTCACATATGTTACTAAGTGCTGATAACACTGGGGAGGGTCTCAGCATATGTTACTAAGTGCTGCCTAACACTGGGGAGGGTCTCACATATGTTACTAAGTGCTGCCTAACACTGGGAGGGTCTCACATATGTTACTAAGTGCTGCCTAACACTGGGAGGCTCTCAGCATATGTTACTAAGTGCTGCCTAACACTGGGGAGGATCTCAGCTATGTTACTAAGTGCTGCCTAACACTGGGGAGGTCTCAGCATATGTTACTAAGTGCTGCCTAACACTGGGAGGTCTCAGCATATGTTACTAAGTGCTGCCTAACACTGGGAGGGTCTCAGCATATGTTCTAAGTGCTGCCTACACTGGGGAGGGTCTCAGCATATGTTACTAAGTGCTGCCTAACACTGGGAGGGTCTCAGCATGTTCTAGTGCTGCCTAACACTGGGGAGGGTCTCAGCATATGTTACTAAGTGCTGCCTAACACTGGGAGGGTCTCACATATGTTACTAAGTGCTGCCTAACACTGGGGAGGGTCTCAGCATATGTTACTAAGTGCTGCCTAACACTGGGAGGGTCTCAGCATATGTTACTAAGTGCTGCCTAACACTGGGAGGGTCTCAGCATATGTTCTAAGTGCTGCCTAACACTGGGAGGGTCTCAGCATATGTTACTAAGTGCTGCTAACACTGGGAGGGTCTCAGCATATGTTACTAAGTGCTGCCTAACACTGGGGAGGGTCTCAGCATATGTTCTAAGTGCTGCCTAACACTGGGAGGGTCTCAGCATATGTTACTAAGTGCTGCCTAACACTGGGAGGGTCTCAGCATATGTTACTAAGTGCTGCCTAACACTGGGAGGTCTCAGCATATGTTACTAAGTGCTGCCTAACACTGGCATGCATTCGTAATATTGTGGACGGGGCATCCACGCATGCGTTTGTAGTATTGTGGACGGGGGAATCTACGTATGCGTTTGTAGTATTTTGGACGGGGTTATCCACGCATGCGTTTATAGTATTGTGGACGAGGTATCTACGCATGCGTTTGTAGTATTGTGGACGTGGGTTTCCAAGCATGCGTTTGTAAAATTGCGTTTGTAGTATTGTGGGTATCCACTCATGCGTTTGTATTGTGGAATGGATACCCTTTTCCACAGTACTAAAAACGCATGCGTGATACTACCAACTCAATACGTTTCGTCCAATACTACAACGCATTCGTGCATACCGTCCACAATACTACAAACGCATGCGTGGATACCCACGTTCACAATACTACAAACGCAGTACTGTGGACGGGGGTATTCACGCATGCGTTTGTAGTATTGTGGACGAGGGTATCCACGCATGCGTTTGTAGTATTGTGGACGGGGGTATCCACGTATGCCTTTGTAGTATTTAGACGATGGTATCCACGTATGCCTTTGTAGTATTTAGACGATGGTATCCACGCATGCGTTTGTAGTATTGTGGACGGAGGTATCCACGCATTCGTTTGTTGTATTGTGGACTGAGGGATCCACGCATGCGTTTGTAGTAATGTGGACGAGGGTATCCACGTATGCGTTTGTAGTATTGTGGACTAGGGTATCCACGCATGCGTTTGTATTGTGGACGGGGGTATCCACGCATTCGTTGTATAGTATTGTGGACGGGGACATCCACGCATTCGTTTGTAGTATTGTAGACGGAGGTATCCACGCATGCGTTTGTAGTATTGTGGACTAGGGTATCCACGCATGCGCTTGTTGTATTGTGGACGGGGGTATCTACGCATGCGTTTGTAGTATTGTAGACGGGAGTATCCACGTATGCGTTTGTAGTATTGTAGACGTGGGTATCTACGTATGCGTTTGTAGAATTGTAGAAGGGGGTATCCACGTATGCGTTTGTAGTATTGTGGACGGGGTATCCACGCATGCGATTGTAGTATTGTAGACGGGAGTATCCACGCATGCATTTGTAGTATTGTAGACGGGGGTATCCACGTATGCGTTTGTAGTATTGTGGACGGGGGTATCCACGCATGCGTTTAAATAGTCTATGAATGATTTAGTTAGTTCACAACTCCTTAACTACCAGTTAAGGAGTTCTGAGGTAACTGGATCACTAATATATCGGATATTTTTTTTTTGTATTCTTTTTTCTTATATTCCCAAGAAAAATAGTTAATTTTCATATTTTTAAAGTTTGAAGTTTGATAAAATAAGAAAATTGTCATTCACACAGCCCAAAATTCATCACAAAATACTTCCAATATTTAGTTTTTTGGAATAAGCAAAGAGGCTATCTCTAGGGACTGCATTTATCTAATGGAACTTGCAAATTGATAGTTGCATCTGGCACAGTGAGTCACCTGGCACAGTGAGTCACCTGGCACAGTGAGTCACCTGGCACAGTGAGTCACCTGGCACAGTGAGTCACCTGGCACAGCTGAGTCACCTGGCACAGTGAGTCACCTGACAGTGAGTGCCAAGTTTGTTGTGATAAAACCCACCAATGTAGAAGTGTGAGGTCGATCACGAAAGATATTCATCACTAAGTGATGTGATTCCAACTATTCCAGGTTTGTTTGTTTTTGAACTAATTCAGATTTTTTTTAACTTGCCCCAACTCATGGGCGCCATTGGTACACTAAGAGAAAACAGTGTCCGGGGCCCAAGACTGTTCAACAGCCTCCCACTAGGCATAAGGGGAATTACCAACAGATCCCTGGCTGTCTTCAAGAGGGAGCTGGATAGTCAGTGCCGGATCAGCCAGGTTGTGGTTCTTACGTTGGACTAGGTACGGCCGGCAGTAACAGCCTGGTTGATCAGGCCCTGATCCACCGGGAGGCCTGGTCATGGACCAGGCCGCGAGAACGTTGATCCCCGGAATATCAAGATTCATCTGAATCAGTCACAAGAAATATTCTTCAGCAAAAAAAAATATAAGTATTTTCTTCAATAAATTTTGCAAATTGATCCTTGTCTTCAGGAAACCCCACTAGTGGTGAAAATTTGAAGCCGATCAGAGGAGTCATTCTGCAGTTATGGCATGGATGCTAGCGATTCTATTTTTTTCTACTTTAATGCATCAAAAAATTTACTGATACGCAAAGAATATGAAAAAGATCATGAAAATCTATAGGTTTTATCTTGGCCACTAGATGCATCAGCCATTAAATAAAACTCTTTACAAGAGGCAAACTGAAAATGATTTATCGTTATATATGAATTTCTCCCTCTCTGCCGTCGTCGATTTATTGGTAGCTTTTTAGAACGTTTGAAGCATCTCCTCTGAGGCTTTTGGAAGTTATCCGAGTCATTCAACGATGCTGGGAACGTCTTCAACAACAATGGTCGTACGACACGTGGGAATACCATTTGTTCTAAGAATTTCGTCCCCATTACCGTACGCAAGTGTTGAAAACTTGATGGCGATTGTAAGAGACGTTCTTGTAAGTTAAGAGGTCGGTAACAAGTGTATAAGTTTCATGAAGTTTACTCAAAAATAAAAAATATATATATATATTGTATCCAAAGTGTTTTAATTCTGTATGTTTTCTTTTTGGGTGTTTTTGGTATTTAAAAAAAATAAATATAATCGAAAATTTGGAGGAAGAAGAAAAATAAAATATTAAGTGAATGTCTGTAGCATAATTACAGAGGTTACTGTGGTGTTCTCAGGTATAACTGTACCATAATTACAGTGGTTACTGTGGTGTTCTCAGGTATAACTGTACCATAATTACAGTGGTTACTGTGGTGTTCTCAGGTATAACTGTACCATAATTACAGTGGTTACTGTGGTGGTTTCAGGTACTACTGTACCATAATTACAGTGGTTACTGTGTTCTCAGGTATAACTGTATCATAATTACAGAGGTTACTGTGGTGTTCTCAGGTATAACTGTACCATAATTACAGTGGTTACTGTGGTGTTCTCAGGTATAACTGTACCATAATTACAGTGGTTACTGTGGTGTTCTCAGGTATAACTGTACCATAATTACAGTGGTTACTGTGGTGGTTTCAGGTATACTGTCCATAATTACAGTGTTACCTCAGGTATAACTGTATCATAATTACAGAGGTTACTTGTGTTCCAGGTATAACTGTACATAATTACAGTGGTTAGGGTGTTCAGGTATAACTGTTCCATATTAAGTGGTACGTGTTTCAGGTCTGTAATAATTACAGTGTACTGTGGTGGTTTCAGTACATGCATAATTAAGTGGTACATGTGTTCTCAGAAACTGTATCATAATTACAGGTTACTGGGTCAGGTACAAGTAGATATTAATCGTTCTGTGTTCCAGGTTAACTGTACCTAATTACAGTGGTTCTGTGTGTTCTCGGTACACTGTCATAATTACATGAGTGTTTCAAAATAATAATTATCATGGTACTGTGGTATCTCAGTACTATGTAATAATTCTGTGGTTATTTGGGTGTTCTCAGGTATAACTGATCATAATACATTTGGGGAGACAGAAAATACAGTGGTTACTGTGTTCTCAGGTATAACTGTACCATAATTACAGAGGTTACTGTGGTGTTCTCAGGTATAACTGTACCATAATTACAGTGGTTACTGTGGTGTTCTCAGGTATAACTGTACCATAATTACAGTGGTTACTGTGGTGTTCTCAGGTATAACTGTACCATAATTACAGTGGTTACTGTGGTGTTCTCAGGTATAACTGTATCATAATTACAGTGGTTACTGTGTTCTCAGGTATAACTGTACCATAATTACAGTGGTTACTGTGGTGTTCTCAGGTACTACTGTACCATAATTACAGTGGTTACTGTGGTGTTCTCAGGTATAACTGTACCATAATTACAGTGGTTACTGTGGTGTTCTCAGGTATAACTGTACCATAATTACAGTGTTCTCAGGTATGAATGTACCTTGTCATCAAGGAGACGCCATCATGTGCCCCGACGGAATGTGCATCAACTTGAGTAGTATCTGTGACCGGTTCCCTGACTGTCGCCGTGACCGTGCTGACGAGGACAATACTCTGTGTCAGGTAGGTCTCCCATGCTGGCGCCAAGAGTTTTGTCCTTATGCCAGGTGTGTCATACTTGTGTCATGCGAGTTATCCCTGTGACAGATGTGTCATGTTAATAATCGATCACGAAGCTTTATGCTGACGTGACATTGTGAGAGTCTTGTGAGTTACCATAAAAGTTTGATCCCTCAATGTGTGGGTGTCATCTTGATTGTTCCCATGGCATTATCAGAATGGCTAAAATATCGCAATGAAATCCGACGAAATGGAGGTAACCAATGTGAATCTGTGTATTTTTGGAGTTAAAAACATAATAGCATTATAATGGAGGAACAGTGCAGGAGCACATGCTACGCAGCTCCTTGTATAATATATTTTTAAAGCTACCTTAGATTTTTGCATGACTGAGTCTACTCAGCAGATTGTTGTTCCTTTCATCGATAATTGTATTACCAAACTTGTATCATTTTAAATTATATCTAAATTTAATTTAATCAAACATGAATACTATTTCAATTTATTTTTAGTTACATAATATTAATACCCTATTTGCATATCCATTATTATTACGCCTGTCTTCTCCGGCGTACTTCACTAATATCTTTATTATTACGCCTGTCTTCTCTGGCGTACTTCACTAATATCTTTATTATTACACCTGTCTTCTCCGGCGTACTTCACTAATATCTTTATTATTTCGCCTGTATTATCTGGCGTACTTCACTAATATCTTTATTATTACGCCTGTCTTCTCCGGCGTACTTCACTAATTTCTTTATTATTACGCCTGTCTTCTCCGGCGTACTTCACTAATATCTTTATTATTACGCCTGTATTATCTGGCATACTTCACTAATATCTTTATTATTACGCCTGTATTATCTGGCGTACTTCACTAATATCTTTATTATTACGCCTGTTTTCTCCGGCGTACTTCACTAATTTCTTTATTATTACGCCTGTCTTCTCCGGCGTACTTCACTAATATCTTTATTATTACACCTGTCTTCTCCGGCGTACTTCACTAATATCTTTATTATTACGCCTGTATTATCTGGCGTACTTCACTAATATCTTTATTATTACGCCTGTCTTCTCCGGCGTACTTCACTAATTTCTTTATTATTACGCCTGTTTTCTCCGGCGTACTTCACTAATATCTTTATTATTACGCCTGTCTTCTCTGGCGTACTTCACTAATATCTTTATTATTACACCTGTCTTCTCCGGCGTACTTCACTAATATCTTATTATTCGCCTGTATTATCTGCTACTTCACTAATATCTTTAATTTATTTTTAGGTACTACTAATATTAATACCCTTTTGCAATATCTTTATTATTACGCCTGTCTTCTGGCGTACTTCACTAATATCTTTATTATTACGCCTGTCTTTCTGGCGTACTTCACTAATATCTTTATTATTACGCCTGTCTTCTCCGGCGTACTTCACTAATATCTTTATTATTACGCCTGTCTTCTCTGGCGTACTTCACTAATATCTTTATTATTACGCCTGTCTTCTCCGGCGTACTTCACTAATATCTTTATTATTACGCCTGTATTCTCTGGCGTACTTCACTAATATCTTTATTATTACGCCTGTCTTCTCTGGCGTACTTCACTAATATCTTTATTATTACGCCTGTCTTCTCGGCGTACTTCACTAATATCTTTATTATTAGCCTGTCTTCTCGGCGTACTTCACTAATATCTTTATTATTACGCCTGTCTTCTCTGGCGTACTTCACTAATATCTTTATTATTACCCTGTCTTCTCGGCGTACTTCACTAATATCTTTATTATTACGCCTGTCTTCTCTGGCGTTTCTTCACTAATATCTTTATTATTACGCCTGTCTTCTCTGGCGTTCTTCACTAATATCTTTATTATTACGCCTGTCTTCTCTGGCGTTCTTCACTAATGTCTTTATTATTACGCCTGTCTTCTCTGGCGTTCTTCACTAATATATTTATTATTACGCCTGTCTTCTCTGGCGTACTTCACTAATATCTTCATTATTACGCCTGTCTTCTCTGGCGTACTTCACTAATTTCTTTATTAATACGCCTGTCTTCTCTGGCGTACTTCACTAATATCTTCAGTATTACGCCTGTATTCTCTGGCATACTTCACTAATATCTTTATTATTACGCCTGTATTCTCTTGCGTACTTCACTAATATCTTTATTATTACGCCTGTCTTCTCTGGCGTACTTCACTAATTTCTTTATTATTACGCCTGTCTTCTCCGGCGTACTTCACTAATATCTTTATTATTACGCCTGTCTTCTCTGGCGTACTTCACTAATATCTTTATTATTACGCCTGTCTTCTCTGGCGTACTTCACTAATATCTTTATTATTACGCCTGTCTTCTCTGGCGTACTTCACTAATAGCTTTATTATTACGCCTGTATTCTCTTACGTTCTTCACTAATGTCTTTATTATTACGCCTGTCTTCTCTGGCGTACTTCACTAATATCTTTATTATTACGCCTGTCTTCTCCGGCGTTCTTCACTAATATCTTTATTATTACGCTGTCTTCTCCGGCGTCTTCACTAATATCTTTATTATTACGTCTGTCTTCTCCGGCGTACTTCACTAATATCTTTATTATTACGCCTGTCTTCTCCGGCGTACTTCACTAATATCTTTATTATTACGCCTGTCTTCTCCGGCGTTCTTCACTAATATCTTTATTATTACGTCTGTCTTCTCCGGCGTACTTCACTAATATCTTTATTATTACGCCTGTCTTCTCTGGCGTACTTCACTAATATCTTTATTATTACGCCTGTCTTCTCCGGCGTAGTTCAGTAATTTCTTTCTACATTCTTGAGTTTTTCTCTAGAATGTAAGCTTATGATTCTCAACATATCTTCTGTGTATGTTCTCCTGTGTATTTAAATACAAATGAATTTATATTCATATAAGACATTGCTAATATGTGTAGAGCTGTAGAAATAACCTTGGAACTTGTGGTGTTTACAAGTCTTGATGCAACTTTTAATAATAATAATAATAATATAATAATACTTTATTGAGACATGGTACAATGATACATGGTAGACATAGTCATACATAGTTATTACATAGTTATTACATAGTTATGAATGAGATGTACATGCCAGAAGCCCCTAATATGTACTTTGTCAACTTTATTATTGTCACTGATGTCTAAGTGGTAGTGGTAGTAGTGGTAGTGGTAGTAGTACGTGGTAGTGGAAAAGAGCATTTTGCGTTAATAAAGTCCGATCGTTAATGTTTATTGTAAGTTGAGGGAGCAGTGTATAATTAAGTTTCATAAAGCTTACTCTGGTTTAAAACTAAAGAAAGAGCACCTGTAAAACCTGATAGTTCACGATGTTAGTTGACTTTTATGAAAAGTAAAAAGATCTAAGCGTTCAATATCTTAGATCCTTTTTACGTAGTTTCTGGTGTTTTGATTTAAAACATTAAACATAATTTCCATGCATATCGTAATACGATGATTCTAAAAAAGGAAAACTCAAGAAACATTCGTTTACGAAGAATTCAGAATAACTTCTTTTAGAAAACATAGAGCATGAATCTTGAAAATCTATGGTGTTAGAAAGCTGAGAGCAGCGTTCATCCCTGACCGTCACGCAGCTGCTGGTGTTAGAAAGCTGAGAGCAGCGTCACCTGACCGTCAGCAGCTGCTGGTGTGAAAGCTGAGAGCAGCGTCATCCTGACCGTCACGCAGCTGCTGGTGTTAGAAAGCTGAGAGCAGCGTTCATCCCTGATCGTCACGCAGCTGCTGGTGTTAAAAAGCTGAGACAGCGTTCATCCCTGACCGCCGCAGCTGCTGGTTAGAATGCTGAGCAGCGTTTCCCTGACCGTCATGCAGCTGCTGGTGTTAGAAAGCTGAGAGCAGCGTTCATCCCTGACCGTCACGCAGCTGCTGGTGTTAGAAAGCTGAGAGCAGCGTTCATCCCTGACCGTCACGCAGCTGCTGGTGTTAAGCTGAGAGCGTTTATCCTGACGTCAGCAGCTGCTGGTGTTAGAAAGCTGAGAGCAGCGTTCATCCCTGACCGTCACGCAGCTGCTGGTGTTAGAAAGCTGAGAGCAGCGTTCATCCCTGACCGTCACGCAGCTGCTGGTGTTAGAAACTGAGAGCAGCGTTCATCCTGACCGTCATCAGCTGTGGTGTTAGAAGCTGAGAGCAGCGTTCTCCTGACCGTCAGCAGCTGCTGGTGTTAGAAAGCTGAGAGCAGCGTTCATCCCTGACCGTCACGCAGCTGCTGGTGTTAGAAAGCTGAGAGCAGCGTTCATCCCTGACCGTCACGCAGCTGCTGGTGTTAGAAAGCTGAGAGCAGCGTTCATCCCTGACCGTCACGCAGCTGCTGGTGTTAGAAAGCTGAGAGCAGCGTTCATCCCTGACCGTCACGCAGCTGCTGGTGTTAGAAAGCTGAGAGCAGCGTTCATCCCTGACCGTCACGCAGCTGCTGGTGTTAGAAAGCTGAGAGCAGCGTTCCTCCTGACCGTCAGCAGCTGCTGGTGTGAGTGAGAGCAGCGTTCTCCTGACCGTCCGCAGCTGCTGGTGTTAGAAGCTGAGAGCAGCGTTCCTCCCTGACCGTCATGCAGCTGCTGGTGTTAGAAAGCTGAGAGCAGCGTTCCTCCCTGACCGTCACGCAGCTGCTGGTGTTAGAAAGCTGAGAGCAGCGTTCATCCCTGACCGTCATGCAGCTGCTGGTGTTAGAAAGCTGAGAGCAGCGTTCATCCCTGACCGTCACGCACTGCTGGTGTTAAAGCTATATACCTGCTGTTGAGCGGCGTTACTGACGCAGCGTTTTAGAATTCTCTAGAGCTGGTGTAAAGCTACCTACCTAGCACTGGTGTTGAAAGAGAGCGTTCTCCCTGACCTCAGAGCTTCTGGTGTTAAAATTTTAATACGCGCTTCTCCCTGAGTAACTCACTCTGGTTTCAGAATGAAGCAGATTCTCACTACTTCTGAGCTCCTGGTTTAAAACTGATAATAAAAGCGTTAATTGACGTTACGAACTGTGGTGTTTAAAGCTGAGCAACTTATCTAATCATATTTTTGGTGTAAAGTCTGGACAGTTATACATAGTCATGTATCTGTTTGAATGAGACAGCGTAACCCCTATGACTGTCAACTATTGCTGTGTTAAGTGGAGTAGGTTTGTAGTAGTGACTGTGGTGTTAAAAGGGAGCAGGTTCATCTTTAAAAAGTCCATCGATATTTTTATTGAAGTTAAGAGGTTGGTAACAAGGTTATATAAGTTTATAAAGCTGACTCAAATAAAGAAGTTAAAGCTAAAAATGTTTTAAAAGAGCAACACTCATTGGTCAACTTGTGTTAGAATGTTCACGATGTTGTAGATGACTTCATCTGACAAGTAAAGAAGAATCTACCAAGCGAGTGAAAATACATTATTTGATCAAGTTTTTAATTGAGATTTCTTTGGTGTGGTTTAAAACTAACATTTCCTTGCATTCGTAAACGAGTATTCCTAAAATGTGTAGAACTCAGACCTCATCGTTAAATTGAAGATTATCCGAGTAACTCTTGTTAGAAACTGAAATTACCCTGAAATCTGGTGTTAGGCTGAGAGCGTTCTTGACGCAGCAGCGTTTAGCTGAGCAGTTACCTGACCGTCAGCAGCTGCTGGTGTTAAGTGAGCAGCGTTCATCCGACCGTCAGCAGCTGCTGGTTGAAAGCTGAGAGCGTTCATCCCTGACCGTCACGCAGCTGCTGGTGTTAGAAGCTGAGAGCAGCGTTCCTCCCTGACCGTCATGCAGCTGCTGGTGTTAGAAAGCTGAGAGCAGCGTTCATCCCTGACCGTCACGCAGCTGCTGGTGTTAGAAAGCTAAAGAGCAGCGTTCATCCTGACCGTCACGCAGCTGCTGGTGTTAGAAAGCTGAGAGCAGCGTTCATCCCTGACCGTCATGCAGCTGCTGGTGTTAGAAAGCTGAGAGCAGCGTTCATCCCTGACCGTCACGCAGCTGCTGGTGTTAGAAAGCTGAGAGCAGCGTTCATCCTGACCGTCACGCAGCTGCTGGTGTTAGAAGGCTGAGAGCAGCGTTCATCCTGACCGTCACGCAGCTGCTGGTGTTAGAAGCTGAGAGCAGCGTTCTCCCTGACCGTCACGCAGCTGCTGGTGTTAGAAAGCTGAAAGCAGCGTTCCTCCCTGACCGTCACGCAGCTGCTGGTGTTAGAGTGAAGCAGGCTGACCGTACGCATGCTTCACTCCCTGACCGTCACGCAGCTGCTGGTGTTAGAAAGCTGAGGAGTGGTTCCTCCCTGACCGTCACGCAGCTGCTGTGTTAGAAAGCTGAAGCAGCGTTCCTCCCTGACTGTCACGCAGCTGCTGGTGTTAGAAAGCTGAGAGCAGCGTTCCTCCCTGACCGTCACGCAGCTGCTGGTGTTAGAAGGCTGAGAGCAGCGTTCATCTCTGACCGTCACGCAGCTGCTGGTGTTAGAAGGCTGAGAGCAGCGTTCCTCCTTGACCGTCACGCAGCTGCTGGTGTTAGAAGGCTGAAAGCAGCGTTCCTCCCTGACCGTCACGCAGCTGCTGGTGTTAGAAAGCTGAAAGCAGCGTTCCTCCCTGACCGTCACGCAACTGCTGGTGTTAGAAAGCTGAGAGCAGCGTTCATCCCTGACAGTCACGCAGCTGCTGGTGTTAGAAAGCTTAGAGCAGCGTTCCTCCCTGACCGTCACGCAGCTGCTGGTGTTAGAAAGCTGAGAGCAGCGTTCATCCCTGACCGTCACGCAGCTGCTGGTGTTAGAAAGCTGAGAGCAGCGTTCCTCCCTGACCGTCACGCAGCTGCTGGTGTTAGAAAGCTGAGAGCAGCGTTCCTCCCTGACCGTCACGCAGCTGCTGGTGTTAGAAAGCTGAAAGCAGCGTTCATCCCTGACCGTCACGCAGCTGCTGGTGTTAGAAAGCTGACTGAGAGTAGAGTTCCTCCCTGACCGTCACGCAGCTGCTGGTGTTAGAAAGCTGAAAGCAGCGTTCATCCCTGACCGTCACGCAGCTGCTGGTGTTAGAAAGCTGACTGAGAGTAGAGTTCCTCCCTGACCGTCACGCAGCTGCTGGTGTTAGAAGGCTGAGAGCAGCGTTCATCTCTGACCGTCACGCAGCTGCTGGTGTTAGAAGGCTGAGAGCAGCGTTCCTCCTTGACCGTCACGCAGCTGCTGGTGTTAGAAGGCTGAGAGCAGCGTTCCTCCCTGACCGTCACGCAGCTGCTGGTGTTAGAAAGCTGAAAGCAGCGTTCCTCCCTGACCGTCACGCAACTGCTGGTGTTAGAAAGCTGACTGAGAGTTGAGTTCCTCCCTGACCGTCACGCAGCTGCTGGTGTTAGAAAGCTGACTGAGAGTTGAGTTCCTCCCTGACCGTCACGCAGCTGCTGGTGTTAGAAAGCTGAGAGCAGCGTTCCTCCCTGACTGTCACGCAGCTGCTGGTGTTAGAAAGCTGAGAGCAGCGTTCCTCCCTGACCGTCACGCAGCTGCTGGTGTTAGAAGGCTGAGAGCAGCGTTCATCTCTGACCGTCACGCAGCTGATGGTGTTAGAAAGCAGAGATCAGCGTTCCTCCCTGACCGTCACGCAGCTGCTGGTGTTAGAAAGCTGACTGAGAGTAGAGTTCCTCCCTGACCGTCACGCAGCTGCTGGTATTAGAAAGCTGAGAGCAGCGTTCCTCCCTGACTGTCACGCAGCTGCTGGTGATAGAAAGCTGAGAGCAGACAAACAACACTGCTTTGAAGTGGCATTAATTCCACGAGCATTTCCACAAAGCAAAGGCAACCTTTTCATCTTTGTAATATTAGCATAGACCATTTCTACAGTGACATCCCCTCCATCACCTGAATACTAGTTGGTTACTTCTAATACTAGTAATATTACCACCGCTACTACTCCCACTATTACTGTTACTACCATTACTATTACTAACATCACTACTACGTATGTAACTACTAGTACTATTACTACTACTATTATAACCCATGCTACTAACTACTACTACTACCGTGAACTAACAGACCTACAGCAAGGCTTGTGTATTCCTTAATCTCATCATGTTCCCACTCAGTAGTCTTGTATCGTAGTTATTATTATTATAATCAAATAGAAGCGCTAAACCACAGGGTTTATTTTCACTAAAACATGATACACTTAAAACATTCCCATCTAACATGATTTATGGACTTGACGAAGCTTGTGGAGAGCGAAATGTTTCCATGAATGTATCATTAATAGTTATATTCATGTATCCTTTTGCTTAATATTGTCAGATATGTTACTAATATTTATACAACTATTTTCCCACTGGTGTCGTGAAGGCGTGG
Organism: Cherax destructor; assembly: GCA_009830355.1. Lineage (NCBI taxonomy): Eukaryota > Metazoa > Arthropoda > Malacostraca > Decapoda > Parastacidae > Cherax > Cherax destructor. The sequence continues at coordinate 12,440 of WNWK01021050.1, read as the reverse complement.
AAGAACAATGACTGTCAGAAGGGCAAGGTCATATGTACTAGAAATAACCGCAGTGAGTGTGTCACCATAGCCACCTTCTGTAAGAGTGAAGACCCGCCATGTGAGGGAACTCTCGACAAGCGTCTATGTCAGGTATGTACACATATTCTCACACACAACGTTTCCCTTTCTCACACACACACCACTCGGGCTCGGGGCCAGGAGCTATGACTCGACCCCTGCAACCACAACTAGGTGAATACACACACACACACACACACACACACACACACACACATATAAAATACTGAGAGGAATTGACAAGGTTGACAGAGACAGAATGTTCCAGAGATGGGACACAGACACAAGGGGACACAGTTGGAAGCTGAAGACTCAGATGAATCACAGGGATGTTAGGAAGTATTTCTTCAGTCACAGAGTGGTCGGGAAGTGGAATAGCTTGGGAAGCGATGTAGTGGAGGCAGGTTCCATACACAGCTTTAAGAAGAGGTATGATAAAACTCATGGCGCAGGGAGAGTGACTCAGTAGCGGCCAGTGAAGAGGCGGGGCCAGGAGCTATGTATCGACCCCTGAAACCACAACTAGGTGAGTACACACACACACACACAGGAGGAAGACAACAGCCAAGGACCAGGTATTCAGGCTGAGGAAGGAAGGTGGGAGATCACAAGAAACGACCAAGATGTGAAGAACTCAACATGAGACTTAAGGAAGTATTTACAGTGGAGACAGAAGGACTCCAGGAAGTCAGAATAGGAAAGTACACCAACAAGGGATATACCAACAAGTGTTGGATGAAATACACACAACCGAGGAGGAGGTGAAGAAGCTGCTAAGTGAACTTGATACCTCAAAGGTGGTGGGACCGGACATCTCCCCGTGGGTCCTTAGGGAACAGAGACGCTGTGTGTGCCACTAACAACAAATTTCAACACATCCATTGAAACTGGGCAACTAACTGAGGTATGGAAGAAGGCAAATGTAGTCCCCATTTTTAAGAAAGGAGACAGACACGAGGCAGTAAACTACAGACCAGTGTTACTGACATGTGTGTTATGCAAAGTCATTGAGAAGATTATCAGGAGGAGAGTGATGGAGCACCTAGAATGGAACAAGCTTTTAAACGACAACCAGAACGTCTTCAAGGACGGAAAATCCTGTGTCAGAAACCTACTGGAGCTTTTTGGCAAGGTAACGGAAGTAAGACACGAGAGAGAGGGGTAGGTAGATTGCATTTTCTTGGACTGCATTCTGCCTTCGACACAGTTCCTCACAAGAGATTAGTGCAAAAGCTAGAGGATCAGGGATGCTTAACGGAAAGGCACTGCAATGGATCAGAGAATACCTGACAGGGAGACAACGAGTCATGGTACATGACGAGGTGTCAGAGTGGGCGCCTGTGACGAGCGGAGTTCCACATCCACAGGGGTCAGGCCAAGGACCAGTGCTGTTTTTGGTATATGTGAATGGCATGACGAAATGGATAGTCTGAGAAGTGTCCCTGTTTGCAGATGATGTGTACTTAACGAGGAGAATTAAATCGGATGAGGATAAGGCAGGACTACAAAGAGACCTGGAGAGGCTCCATGCTTAGTCCAGGAACTGGCTCCTCGAATTTAACCCCCAAATGCAATGCCATGAAGATCGGAGAAGGGCAAAGAAGAGTGCAGAAAGAGAGAATGGACTAGGTGGTCAAAGACTGCAAACCTCACTCAAGGAAAAGGATCATTGGGTGAGTATAACACCTAGCACATCTCCTGAGGCACACATCATCCAGATAAGTGCTGCAGCATACGGGCGCCTGGCAAACCTGAGAACAGCATTCCGATACGTTTCCGATCGTTCAAGACTCTGTACACCATATACGTCAGGCCCATACTGGAGTATGCAGCACCAGTTTTGAACACACACCTGGTCAAGCACGTCAAGTTCGCAACAAGACTAGTTCCAGAGCTAAGAGCAATGTCCAACGAAGAAAGGTTAAGTGAAATCGGCTTGACGACACTGGAGGACAGGAGGGTTAGGGAAGATATGATAACAACATACAAAATACTACGAGGAATTGACAAGGTGGACAGAGACAGGATGTTCCAAAGATGGGACAGAGCCAGAGCCAGGCTGGTCAGTGCTGAGAGAGGTTGAGCCAGGCTGGTCAGTGCTGCTCTCAGCAGGGCTGGTCAGTGCTGAGAGAAGGTGAGCCAGGCTGGTCAGTGCTGAGAGGTGAGCCAGGCTGGTCAATGCTGAGAGAGGTTGAGCCAGGCTGGTCAGTGCTGAGAGAGGGTAAGCCAGGCTGGTCAGTGCTGAGAGAGGGTGAGCCAGGCCGGTCAGTGCTGAGAGAGGTTGAGCCAGGCTGGTCAGTGCTGAGAGAGGGTGAGACAGGCTGGTCAGTGCTGAGAGAGGTTGAGCCAGGCTGGTCAGCGCTGAGAGAGGGTGAGACAGGCTGGTCAGTGCTGAGAGAGGGTGAGCCAGGCTGGTCAGTGCTGAGAGAGGGTGAGCCAGGCTGGTCAGTGCTGAGAGAGGTTGAGCCAGGCTGGTCAGTGCTCAGAGAGGTTGAGCCAGGCTGGTCAGTGCTGAGAGAGGGTGAGCCAGGCTGGTCAGTGCTGAGAGAGGTTGAGCCAGGCTGTTCAGTGCTGAGAGGTTGAGCCAGGCTGGTCAGTGCTGAGAGGTTGAGCCAGGCTGTTCAGTGCTGAGAGAGGTTGAGCCAGGCTGGTCAGTGCTGAGAGAGGTTGAGCCAGGCCGGTCAGTGCTGAGAGAGGTTGAGCCAGGCTGGTCAGTGCTGAGAGAGAGATTGAGCCAGGCTGGTCAGTGCTGAGAGAGGTTGAGCCAGGCTGTTCAGTGCTGAGAGAGGTTGAGCCAGGCTGTTCAGTGCTGAGAGAGGTTGAGCCAGGCTGGTCAGTGCTGAGAGAGGTTGAGCCAGGCTGGTCAATGCTGAGAGGTTGAGCCAGGCTGGTCAGTGCTGAGAGGTTGAGCCAGGCTGGTCAGTGCTGAGAGAGTGAGCCAGGCTGGTCAGTGCTGAGAGAGGTTGAGCCAGGCTGTTCAGTGCTGAGAGAGGATGAGCCAGGCTGGTCAGTGCTGAGAGAGGTTGAGCCAGGCTGTTCAGTGCTGAGAGAGGTTGAGCCAGGCTGGTCAGTGCTGAGAGAGGTTGAGCCAGGCTGGTCAGTGCTGAGAGAGGTTGAGCCAGGCTGGTCAGTGCTGAGAGAGAGGTTGAGCCAGGCTGGTCAGTGCTGAGAGGGTTGAGCCAGGCTGTCAGTGCTGAGAGAGGTTGAGCCAGGCTGTTCAGTGCTGAGAGAGGTTGAGCCAGGCTGGTCAGTGCTGAGAGAGGTTGAGCCAGGCTGGTCAATGCTGAGAGAGGTTGAGCCAGGCTGGTCAGTGCTGAGAGAGGTTGAGCCAGGCTGGTCAGTGCTGAGAGAGGTGAGCCAGGCTGGTCAGTGCTGAGAGAGGTTCTGAGAGAGGGTGAGACAGCCGGTCAGTGCTGAGAGAGGGTGAGACAGGCTGGTCAATGCTGAGAGAGGTGAGACAGACTGGTCAGTGCTGAGAGAGGTGAGCAGCTGGTCAGTGCTGAGAGGTGAGCAGACTGGTCAGTGCTGAGAGAGGGTGAGACAGGCTGGTCAGTGCTGAGAGAGGGTGAGCCAGGCTGGTCAGTGCTGAAGAGGGTGAGCCAGGCTGGTCAGTGCTGAGAGAGGTGAGACAGGCTGGTCAGTGCTGAGAGAGGGTGAGCCAGACAGGTCAGTGCTGAGAGAGGGTGAGCCAGGCTGGTCAGTGCTGAGAGAGGGTGAGACAGACTGGTCAGCGCTGAGAGAGGGTGAGACAGACTGGTCAGTGCTGAGAGAGGGTGAGACAGGCTGGTCAGTGCTGAGAGAGGGTGAGACAGGCTGGTCAGTGCTGAGAGAGGGTGAGCCAGGCTGGTCAGTGCTGAGAGAGGGTGAGACAGGCTGGTCAGTGCTGAGAGAGGGTGAGCCAGGCTGGTCAGTGCTGAGAGAGGGTGAGACAGACTGGTCAGTGCTGAGAGAGGTGAGCCAGGCTGGTCAGTGCTGAGAGAGGTGAGCCAGGCTGGTCAGTGCTGAGAGAGGTGAGCCAGGCTGGTCAGTGCTGAGAGAGGGTGAGACAGGCTGGTCAGTGCTGAGAGAGGGTGAGCCAGGCTGAGTCAGTGCTGAGAGAGGTGAGCCAGGCTGGTCAGTGCTGAGAGAGGTGAGACAGACTGGTCAGTGCTGAGAGAGGGTGAGCAGGCTGGTCAGTGCTGAGAGAGGTGAGCAGGCTGGTCAGTGCTGAGAGAGGTGAGCAGGCTGGTCAGTGCTGAGAGAGGGTGAGCAGACTGGTCAGTGCTGGAGAGGGTGAGCAGGCTGGTCAGTGCTGAGAGGTGAGCAGGCTGGTCAGCTGAGAGGGTGCAGCTGGTCAGTGCTGAGAGAGGTGAGCAGCTGGTCAGTGCTGAGAGAGGGTGAGCCAGGCTGGTCAGTGCTGAGAGAGGGTGAGACAGCTGGTCAGTGCTGAGAGAGGTGAGCCAGGCTGGTCAGTGCTGAGAGAGGGTGAGCCAGGCTGGTCAGTGCTGAGAGAGGTGAGCAGGCTGGTCAGTGCTGAGAGAGGGTGAGCAGGCTGGTCAGTGCTGAAGAGGGTGAGCCAGAGCTGGTCAGTGCTGAGAGGTGAGCAGGCTGGTCAGTGCTGAAGGGTGAGCAGCTGGTCAGTGCTGAGAGGTGAGCAGACTGGTCAGTGCTGAGAGAGGGTGAGCAGCTGGTCAGTGCTGAGAGAGGGTGAGAAGACTGGTCAGTGCTGAAGGTGAGCAGACTGGTCAGTGCTGAGAGAGGTGAGCAGGACTGGTCAGTGAGCTGAAGAGGTCAGTGATAAGGTCATTAATACAGGTGAAGGATGTCAATGAGTCTGAAGAAAGGTAGCAACTGGTCAGTGAGGTACAGCATATGGTCAATAAGTCAAGTGAAAGTGTCATTAATAGGTCAAGGCATTAATGGTCAGTGTAAGGGTAAGTGTCAAGTGATGAAGGATTAATAGGTCAAGTGATAAGGTCATTAATAAGTCAGATGAGGTCATTAATAAGGAAAGTGATAGAGTCATTAATAGGCAAGTGTGAGTCACTAGTCAGGCAAAGTGATAGGTCATTAATAAGGTAAGATAAGGTCATTAAGTAAGAAGTGATACAGTCATGTATGGTAAGTGAAAGGTCATTAATAGGTCAAGTGATGGTCACTAATAAGGTCAAGTGAAGGTCATTATAGGTAAGTGAAAGGTCATTAATAGGTCAAGTGATGTCATTAATAGGTAAAGTGATAAGGTCACAATAAGAGACTGAAAGAATAAAGACACAAAATGACAGAGTCATTATTGGGAGAGATGTTGTATGCCACAAGTCACACTGTCAAGACAATATATACACGGTATTAGTATTGACTAAAGCGATGTTAATACCACGGTACTGTGGTATGAGCAGCGATCAATACCAGGTATTGATGGTACTGAGAAAGCGACAATACCACGGTATTGATGGTACTGAACCAGCAACAATACCACGGTATTAATGGTACTGAGCCAGCAACAATACCACGGTATTGATGGTACTGAGCCAGTGACAATACCACCGTATTGATGGTACTGAGCCAGCAACAATACCACGGTATTGATGGGACTGAGCCAGCGACAATACCACGGTATTGATGGTACTGAGCCAGTGACAATACCACCGTATTGATGGTACTGAGCCAGCAACAATACCACGGTATTGATGGGACTGAGCCAGCGACAATACCACGGTATTGATTGGACTTAGCCAGCAAAATACCACGGCATTGATTGGATTGCGCCAGCGACAATACCACGGTATTGATGGGACTGAGCCAGCGACAATACCACGGTATTGATGGTACTGAGCCAGCGACAATACCACGGTATTGATGGTACTGAGCCTGCGACAATACCACGGTACTGTTGGTACTGAGCCAGCGACAATTCCATGGTATTGATGGTACTTAGCCAGCAACAATACCACGGTATTGATGGTACTGAGCCAGCAACAATACCACGGTATTGGACAATACCACGGTATTGGACAATACCACGGTATTGGACAATACCACGGTATTGGACAATACCACTGTATTGGACAATACCTTAGTATTGATGGTACTGAGCCAGCAACAATAACACGGTGCTGATGGCACTGAGCCAGCAACAATACCACGGTATTGATGGTACTGAGCCAGCAACAATACCACGGTATTGATGGTACTGAGCCTGCGACAATACCACTGTATTGATGGTACTAAGAAAAAATACCATGGTATTGATGGTACTGAGCCAGCAACAATTCCACGGTATTGATGGTATTGAACCAGCAACAATACCACGGTATTGATGATACTGAGCCTGCGAAAATACCACGGTATTGATGGTACGGAGCCAGCGACATTACCATAGTATCGATGGTACTGAACCAGCAACAATCCCACGGTATTGATTGTACTGAGTCAGCAACAATACCACGGTATTGATGGTACTGAGCCTGCGACAATACCACGGAATTGATGGTACTGAGCCAGCGGCAATACCATGGTATTGATGGTACTGATCCAGCATCAATACCATGGTATTGATGGTACAGAGCCAGAGACAATACCACGGTACTGTTGGCACTGAGCCAGCGACAATACCACGGTGCTGATGGTACTGAGCCAGCAACAATACCACGGTATTGATTGTACTGAGTCAGCAACAATACCACGGTATTGATGGTACTGAGCCTGCGACAATACCACGGAATTGATGGTACTGAGACAGCGGCAATACCATGGTATTGATGGTACTGATCCAGCAACAATACCATGGTATTGATGGTACAGAGCCAGAGACAATACCACGGTACTGTTGGCACTGAGCCAGAAACAATAACACGGTGCTGATGGTACTGAGCCAGCAACAATACCACGGTATTGATGGTACTGAGCCAGCAACAATACCACGGTATTGATGGTACTGAGCCTGCGACAATACCACTGTATTGATGGTACTGAGCAAGCAAAAATACCACGGTATTGATGTACTGGCCAGCAACAATCCACGGTATGATGGTATTGACGTCCAGAAACAATACCACGGTATTGATGATACTAGCTGCGACAATACCACTGTATTGATGGTACTGGCCAGCAAATACCACGGTATTGATGGTACTGACCAGCACAATACCACGGTATGATGGTATGAACAGCGACAATACGGTATTGAAGACTGAGCCAGCGACAATAACGGTATTGATGTGACTAAGCCAGCAACAATAACGTATTGATGGTTGCGCCAGCGACAATACCACGGTATTGATGAGAAACCGACATCCACTTATGGTGACGCAACATCACGGTTTGATGACTGATCAGCAAAACCCAGGTATTAGCTGAGCCAGTACATGCTGACGTGTGGCTTGGGAAATATTGGTTGCAAGAACCTTGTAGGATGGTTCGTAATTACGGTCTGAAGGCAGCAACGTCACTATCTAGGCTGTCACTTCTGGAGGACGCCTATGCGTGCTAATACTGGTGAGCCTACGCTCAGCGGTATCATACGCATGCAAGGACAGCTGTATACTTCAAGATACTTGATCCCAAAGAAGTGTATATATACTGCACGAAATACTGAGCATTGAGATACTACCAGCTGTTCTAATACTGGCCAGCACAATCCATGGTATTGATGGTACTGAGCCAGCAAAATCCACGGTATTGATGGTACTGAGCCAGCAACAATACCACGTTTGATGGTACTGACGCAAACAATACCACGGTATTGATGACTGAGCAAGCGACAATTCCACATATTGGATGGAAAACGTATTGAACTGACCAGACAATACCACGGTATTGATGTACTGACCGCTTCGTTACCAATCACTGGTGAAACTTATTATTCCAAAGCTGAGCAGAAAAATAAATCCCAATCTGATGCAAGAACGCTATTAGCTGTTCAAATACTGGATGCAAGAACGTTATTACTGTTCCAATACTGGATGCAAAAACGCTATTAGCCTTCCAAATCGACAAACCAGTTTGATATACTGATCAAGAACAATAGCTGTTTAATGGATGCAGAACAATAACGTTCATTGATGATGAAACCATACTGTTCAATACTGATGCAAAATCACGTATACTGATGAGAAGCAACTTTCCAAATATTGATGACTAAGCTGTTCAATACTGCGAGTGCTGTCAATAGGATGCAAGACACTCTTGGATGGAACGTATTACGTTCATACAGAACAGCACTTTGCTGTCCAATCTGGATCAGAACGTATAATCATACTGATCATGACGTATAGCTGTTCCTACTGATGCAAGAACGCTTTACTTAAATACTGATGCAAAACCTATAGTGTTATATATCAGAACGCATACTTTTATATGAGCAAGAACGGATACTGTTCATATGGATCAAGACGATTACTGTTAAATCTGGAGCAAAACCATTATTATACTGAGCAGAACCATGTGTTTATACTGAGAGAACTATTACGTTAAATACTGGATGCAAGACGATTACTTTCCAAATATGATGAAGACGTATTACCGTTCAATACTGAGCAAAAACATATTGTGTTCCAGTATTAAACTATTGGTGTTCAATACTGATCAAGAATATTACCAAACTGATGCAAGAACGCTATTACTTTCAATACTGATGCAAGAACGTATTCTGTTCCAAATACTGGATGCAAAACGCATTAGCTTTCCAAATACTATGCAAGAACGCTATTAGCTTTCAATACTGATGCAAGAACGCAATTAGCTGTTCCAATACTGATGCAAGAACGTATTAACTGTTCCAAATACTGGATGCAAAAACGCTATTAGCTGTTCCAAATACTGGATGCAAGAACGCTATTAGCTGTTCCAATACTGGATGCAAGAACGCTATTAGCTGTTCCAATACTGATGCAAGAACGCTATTAGCATGAAACTTTACTTCATACTATAAGAACGCTATAGCTCCAATGATGAACGTATATTTCCATCTGCAAAGTATGTTATGATGAGAACTTCTTCAATATGGATGAGAACGTTTGCTTTCTCTGGATCAAGAACTCTTTCATTGGATGAACGTATTAGTTCCAATACTGATGCAGCTATTACTTCAAGTCAGACATTATTTCATACGACAGAACGCTATAGCTCATGTGCAGAAGTACTGTTCAATACTGACAGAACGCTATTACTGTTCCATATGATCAACGCAGTCAATGTATAATGATAACCATTAGCTGTCAACTGATAGTTACGTCATTATGAACTTTGCTGTTCAAATCTAAAGACTTTACTTTCAATGTGTAAGAACGTATACTGTTCAATACTGATGAACATTGTTCAAATGATAACTTCGTTCCAAATGAACTCTGTCATACGAGCAAACTATTGCGTCATACTGAGAGCTATAGCGTTCCAAGGATGCAGACGCTTGCTTATTGATGCAGAACGCATTTAATGATGGACTATTTGTCCAAATATGTGCAACTATGTTATGATGAGAACGCTTTGTTCCATATGATGAGCGTATTAGCGTTCAATTGATCAAGACGCTGGTATACTGATCAGAACGTTGTTCATTGATGCAAATATTCAATACTGATGAACTTCTTCCAATGATGAACGCTATTATTCATACTGGATGAGACTTATTCATACTGATGCAAAAGCTATGCTGTCCATACTGTCAAACGCTATTAGCTGTTCCAAATACTGGATGCAAGAACGCTATTACTGTTCCAATACTGATGCAAGAACGCTATTACTGTTCCAAATACTGGATGCAAGAACGCTATTAGCTGTTCCAAATACTGGATGCAAGAACGCTATTAGCTGTTCCAATACTGGATGCAGAACCTATTAGCTGTTCCAATACTGGATGCAAGAACGCTATTAGCTGTTCCAATACTGGATGCAAGAACGCATTAGCTGTTCCAATACTGGATGCAAGAACGTATTAGCTGTTCCAAATACTGGATGCAAGAACGCTATTAGCTGTTCCAAATACTGGATGCAAGAACGCTATTAGCTGTTCCAATACTGGATGCAAGAACGCTATTAGCGTTCCAAATACTGATGCAGAACGCTATTAGCTGTTCCAAATACTGGATGCAAGAACGCTATTAGCTGTTCCAAATACTGGATGCAAGAACGCTATTAGCTGTTCCAAATATGGATGCAAGAACGCTATTAGCTGTTCTAATACTGATGAAGAACGCTATTAGCAGTTCTAATATGGATGCATGAACGCATTAACTGTTCCAATACTGATGCAAGAACGCTATTAGCTGTTCCAAATACTGGATGCAAGAACGCATTATTAATATGGATCAAGAACTTCTTCAATACTGGATGCAAGAACGCTTTCCAATACTGGATGCAGACGTATTGTGTTCAAATACTGGATGCAAGAACGCATTAGCTGTTCAATCTGGATCAGAACTTAGTTTCAACTGGATGCAGAACCTATAGCTGTTCAATACTGGTGAACGCTTCTGTTCCAATACTGATGCAAGAACTATTAGCTTTAAATACTGGATGCAGAACGCATTGCTGTTCCAAATACTATAAGAACTATTAGCTGTTCAATACTGATCAAGAGCTATAGCTTTCAATATGGATGCAAACTATTAGCTGTTCAAACTGGTGCAAGAACGCATAGCTGTTCAAATATGCAAGAACGCTATTAGCTGTTCAAATATGGATGCAAGAACGTATTATGTTCAATAGGATGCAGAACGCTATTACTGTTCCAATACTGATGCAGACGTTAGCTTCCAAAACTGGATGCAAGAACGCTATTAGCTGTTCCAAATCTGTGCAAGAACGCTATTAGCTGTTCAAACTATGCAAGAACGATACTATATACGATGCAGGCTATTAGCTGTTCCAAATACTGGATGCAAGAACATTAGCTGTTCCAAATACTGGATGCGCAAGCTATTACTGTAATATGGATGCAAGAACGCTTATGTTCCAAATACTATGCAAGAACGCTATTAGCTGTTCAAATACTGATGCACGCTATAGCTGTTCCAATACTGGATGCAAGAACCTATTACTGTCAATATGGAAGCAATACTGTTCATCTGATTCAGAAGTCTGTTCCAAATATGGATGCAAGAACGATTAGCTGTCCAATAGGATGCAAGAACGCTATTAATGTTCCAAATACTGGATGCAAGAACGCTATTAGCTTTCCAAATACTGGATGCAAGAACGCATTAGCTGTTCCAATACTGGATGCAAGAACGCTATTAGCTGTTCCAAATACTGGATGAAGAACGCTTTAGTTTCCAAATACTGGATGCAAGAACGCTATTAGCTGTTCCAATACTGGTAAGAACGATATTAGCTGTTCCAAATATGGATCAAGAACGTATTGCTGTTCCATAATATGGAAGAAGCATTGTCTAAATACTGGATGCAGAACTATTAACGTTCCAAATACTGATGCAAGAACGCTATTAGCTGTTCCAATACTGATGCAAGAACGCTATTAGCTGTTCCAAATACGGATGCAAGAAGCTTTAGCTGTTCCAAATATGGATCAGAACTTTAGCTGTTCTAATATCGACAAAGCGTATTACTGTTCAAATACTGGATGCAAAGCGTTTACTGTTCAAATACTGGATAAGAACGCTATTATGTTCCAAATACGGATGCAAGAACCTATTAGCTTTCCAAATACTGATGAAGAACGCTATTGCTGTTCCAATACTGATGAAAACGCTATTGTTCCAAATACTTGATGAAAACGCTTTATTTCAAATACTGATCAAGAACCTATTAGCTGTTCCAATACTGTGCAAAGATATTAGCTGTTCTAAATATGGATGAAGAACGCTATTATGTTCCAATATAGATGCAAGAACGTTATTCAAATACTGGATGCAAGAACGCTATTACTGTTCCAAACTGAAATCAAACTGTTCCTAATGTCAAAACGTGATGAGTCATTATGTCAAACGATTAGCTTTTGAAATGTATGCAAAACGATTGTTCCTATTACTGTGCAAAACTTAAGTCAAATATGGTAAAACTATTCAATCTATTAAGAAATTTTCAATGCATGAACGCTATTAGCTGTTCCAAATACTGGATGCAAGAACTTAGCTTTTCCAAATACTGATGCAAACTATTAGTTGATACATGAAGAACTCATTCCAATATGATGCAGAACGCTATAGCTGTTCAAATACGGTGCAAGAACGCTATTAGTGTTCCAAATACTATGAAAACGCTATATTCCAATACTGATAAGAACGATTTGTTCAAATACTGGATGCAAGAACGTATTACTTTCCAAATACTGGATGCAACGCTATTATGTTCCAAATACTAGTGCAAACGCTTTATCTGTCAAATACTGATGCAAGATATTAACTTTCCAAATACTGGATGCAAGAAGTGCTGTTCCAAAT
>WNWK01021049.1:0-34708 GCA_009830355.1 Cherax destructor | reverse complement strand
AGTAGTAAGATACACTAATACAGCACACGTATATTATGTGTTGAGGACAATAGGCTAATCAGTAATGGTAATGTCAGCTTGTCTAAGGAAGTTGGTGAGATCACGTTCGTTTGATATAGAAAATTGCTGACCTGTTGATACTTTTGAACTAGTATTTTCCCATCACGAGCGAAGCACTGATGGATTTTGTTCTCCAGTTTAAGTTTTCTCAGCCTAAACAGAAGGTTTTGACGTTTCCTGGTTAGGCACTCGTTGATGTATACTCCACATTTCATTGTAATTGCTGATTTAGTTAGATTCTTTTTTGTATCATATGAATGAAGTCTGATCATTATACTAGGTTTACCTTGTTTTCCTAGCAATCGTGTTTCCTTGATTTCATTCCTTTGCACATTACCTTGTAGGTGGTCTTGTAATATGCTGATAGCAGTTTCCTTGCACTGGGATTGAGTTATGTCTCTGGGAATGTGGTTGCTGTTTATTATAACTGCATCAGACAAGTTATCTTGTTCGGTTTTGTCATCTTGAAAATCAAGATATTCATCAAGTCGAGTGTGCATGTTGTTATTCCAGTCCTTGATTGCTGCTTCCACCTTCATATTCAGAGTTGTTATTTGATCGTGTGACTGGTTATAACTATATATATATATATATATATATATATATATATATATATATATATATATATATATATATATATATATATATATATTAACGGCTCTGAAGCCAGGCCTGCTTCCCCAACAACTACAAACAGTCGCACCGGGCCGGACATACCGGCGAACCTACAAGAAGAAGACCTAAAAACTAAATAGTTATAACTGACCATAATTTTTAAAGGGGTGGACTGCTAAGCCAGCCGAAGGCCTCGGTCAGATGACCAAAAGCTCCAACGGCCGGTCGTCCTCTAAAGACCCGCGTCAGGAAACACTTGTCTTGTTTCCTGACGAACATTACCTAACCTAACCTAACTCAAAAAAAATTCGGACGAAGTGACTTATTTCCATTGGGGTCGACTGTTGTGTGTCGCATCCGGGAAACTGCCTAAAAATAACTCCAGCGGAAACAGAGCACTTCCTTTGGTTGTCCTGGGTTACTAGCCGCCTACGGCCTTCCCTTCCTCTGGGTTGCTAGTGCTTTCTTTCTTCATATAACAGTGGCTAGGAGCCGGGGTTTCAACCAGCTCCTAGCCACTCTTACAGGGCTCAACCGAGTCGATCCCTGTAGATGGGAAGGGGGTACAGGGGATAGTCTGCTAACACCTACTGTCCCTGTTACCTAGTCGTAAATACATACGTAGGAGTAAGTCGACTGTTGTGGGTGGCATTCTGGGGAAGGATGTATGAAGGACCACAGTGGGAATAACCCACACTACTTGGCTCTCTTGATATATTTTGGGTTACTAATTGATTCGGGGTTAATAATCTGAATATTCTTCTTCTCTATATCAAGAGAGTTATTTATATTTATTTTAATAAGGAAGAAATGCTAAACTCATACAATAGCGCCTAAGGAATGGGAGACAATCAGGTTTCATCCAAGGAAGGGGAAGATAAGCCAGTTTCTTAGGTCAAGAGCCTCTTCTCCCCGAAATCAAGGCACCTCCCAGGAGGAAACACAAGAATGCGAGATTCAGCAAAGTGAGAGATAATATAGTCACCCCTCTTATTTTCTCCTTCGTTTTCTCTAGATATATATATATATATACACTTAGTCTCACCTTTGAGGATAAACTTCGCTAAGTTCCGCGCTCTTTTGTAGTAGTAGTAGTAGTAGTAGTTATTATAATCAAGGGGGAGCGCTAAATTCGTAGAATTATGCATGGCCTGTGGGGGGGATGTGGAAGGCATTCAAGCTTAATTCAGGGAACTGGAGCACAAATCCAATTCCCTAGATCAAGAGCCCCTCACCAACATCAAGGAACCTTCCTCGAGGGGAGTAGTAGTCGTAGTAGTGCCCCGTGGCCTGGTGGCTAAATCTCTCGCTACACACGGCGAGTGTGCAGGTTCGATTCCCGGCGAGGGTAGAAACATTGGACGTGTTTCCTTACACCGGTTGTCCATGTTCACCCGTCAGTAAAATAGGTACCTGGGTGTTAGTCGACTGGTGTGGGTAGCATCCTGGGACAAAACTGAACTAATTTGCCCGAAATGCTCTGCATAACATAGGAGAGGGGAGGTTACGACGATGTTTCGGTCCGACTTGAACCATTTACAGTCATACTAACAGAAAAGTGAGAAGGAGGGAGTTATCCTATGTTCTTTACACATATACTGCTATGTATGATGATATATGTAACTGTATTTGAGTTAACCTGAAGGGCCCCGCACCTACTAAGCCCGCTCTGACTTCCAGTCCCGTTATTGTACCCCTTTGTTATTGATGTCATTGATGTCGGCTAGGCCTATATACCTTGTAAAATAATGTACTTGTAGAAATAAAGATACTTTATTATTATTATTCTTAGTAGTAGTAGTAGTAGATAATAAATAAATTAGAACAGTATAAACACACACCACACATTACATACCCACAACACAAAGTAAAATACCACTGCACACTACATTTCTAGTTTACTCATAGCTGAGTAAGTTTACATCTAGATGTTTCATGATCTTTGTAACTTATTTTAGATATTAGTACATCTAGAAAATTTTGCACAAATATTCAAGGAACATTGACATCAATGTTTTGCACGCAAATGAGAGTAAAAATTGCAGTTCTTACCGATCAATGATTTAAAGTATTTAGCTTGTAATAAAGCTACGTAATGTCGAAATATAATTTACAGCATTATGACGAGAACTGTGAGTGGATAAGACAAGATTTGCTTGGATTTTTAACCCGGGGAGGGTTAAGATATGTTCGGATTTTTAACCTACCCAGGTAGGTAACTCTCCGGGTCTGTCTTATTTCCATTGTCGTTCTTCAATCTTGCATCCCCCCAGGATGCAACCCACTCCAGTCGACTAACACCCAGGTACTTACTGCTACATGAACAAGGACAGCAGGTATAAAGAAACATGGCCAAGACCTACTACCTTCCTCTTCCTGTTCCTTAGCGTGGCGATCCCGAAGGGAAATACCTGCTGCATACTTGATTCCCCACCAGCTTCTGAAAAGCTTGTAGAACTCCAAAAGTTAAATTCAATCTCAATTAATATATTGAAACTGTGAATGGTTTAAAAGTTCCCAATAAAATCGCCTCAATAAATATATTCCTTTAAAAAAATATTAAGGCGGTAGGTTAAGAAAAATATTCCAATAGCTTCTAGGAGATATGTTAAGATTTTGTTTGAAGCCATTTTATATGCTTTTTTTTTTACTTTCCCGAGGAAACGCGTCCTATATATATATATATATATATATATATATATATATATATATATATATATATATATATATATATATATATATATATATATATATATATATATATGTATATATATATATATATATATATATATATATATATATATATATATATATATATATATATATATATATATACGTATTGTAACCACGAACGAGTGGTATTTAATCACTAACAACACTGCGACTAGCCGGGGATCGAACCCATGTTGTTTTAGCCCGCCTCATAGTGACCGAAAATTCCACGATGCTGTAACCCACGGGACTATACAATCCTAGGATTGTATAGTCCCGTGGGTAAAAGTCGTGGAATTTTCGCTACCATGAATGATTTTGCGAAATTATTGCATACACAAATTGCCTTATTCGGCAAGAAGAGCGTTGCTACTTAAGCCAAATCGCAAGTTTTACTATTGGGCACGACTATATATATATATATATATATATATATATATATATATATATATATATATATATATATATATATATATATATATATATATATGCGATTAGGTAAAACTTGCGATTTTGCTAAATAGCAACGCTCTTCTTGCCATATAAGACAAGTGAAAATTTGTGTATGCAATAATTTCGCCAAAATCATTCTGAACATAACGAAAAAAATATATTTCATTGTGTTTGTTTATTATTAAATTAATGTTAACGTATCTAAAATATATTTAGTTGGGTTAGGCTAAATTAAATTGCGCTTGTTGTAATAAGGTTAGGTAGGTTTTCAAAGTTTCTCTTGGTACAAAATTATAAATTCTTACATTAACATAAATGAAAAAAAAACATATCTTTAAACGTATAAGAGAAAATTTTAGAAAGGACTTAATTTTAGATGAGTTCTTGCTAATTGACCAGTTTTACCTAATCGGCACGACATATATATGCTAGGAATTCGCAAGAACAGGCGAAATATTCAAGAGGGAGCTGGACAGATACCTAGAGTCAGTGCTGGATCAGCCGGGTTGTG
Source organism: Cherax destructor (assembly GCA_009830355.1). NCBI lineage: Eukaryota > Metazoa > Arthropoda > Malacostraca > Decapoda > Parastacidae > Cherax > Cherax destructor. The sequence goes on along the minus strand of WNWK01021049.1, from coordinate 30,357 downwards.
GTTCGAACCTTGGACTACGTGCGGCCAGTAGTAACAGCCTTGTTGATCAGGCCCTGATCCACCATGAGACCTGGACGCGGGGGCGTTGATCCATGGAATACCTTCCAGGTAGTCTCCAGGCAGATTTCGACAGTTGTGATGTAAATGTTTTGGAAAACCGACAAATTGATTGAGACAAGTGTGCAACATCTAGGAAGCGTTTCGGCACCCAGTGGCTTCTTCAGTCCAATACAGAGAAGAACGGAGAAGTATATCAGTCACTATTGATACTGCTGATATTACTTAGAAAAAAAAAGCATCCCAATTTTCACATCTATTGAATCCGTCTCTACATGAACCATCATACAAAATAATAACATCCTTTTAAAAACCTCAAAAACCCTTGGTGACCAAAGTTTACAAAAAAAAAAAAAAAGAATAAGAACCGATTGAGTGGCCGTTAAACTCGTTAGTCAGGTATATTCTCCCAGGTATTAATGTGTTGTGTTAGGCTGGCGAGGTTGCTGCAGTCTTCCCTGATCTGTGCTCCGGGTTCAGAGCCTTCCCTTCTGGTGTGTCTCGGGGTTCGAACCTTCATTTTCCGGCATGATTCCGGATTCAGAGCCTCGCCTCTCGTTCTGACCTGCTGGCCAGATTCAGAGCCTCACCTCTTGGTTTGACTTGGACTGGTTCAGAGCGTCACCAAGCAAGAACTTACGGTCATGTGTGTACCTCCCTGTGCAGAGTGACAGAGTGTACTTTAATCCATATAAATGTCCTTGATGTCAGTGTTTATGTGGACTGTGAACTTAACTACCGTCACACAAGCAGCTGAGCTGCTCGGGAGACCCACTCGACCTTAACTAACATCAGAATCTGTAATGTATATTTTCTAGTTAATTTTTATTTGTATTTCAAAGTTTTATTGGGAAAGAGCTAAGCGCAGGAATGGGAAGTATGTACTCACCTAATTGTACTCACCTAATTGTGGTTGCAGGGGTCGAGACTCAGCTCCTGGCCCCGCCTCTTCGCTGTCCGCTATTGGGTCTCTGCTCTCCCTGCTCCATGAGCTTTATCATACCTCGTCTTAAAACTGTGTATGGTTCCTGCCTCCACTATATCTTTCTCTAGACTATTCCACTTCCTGACTACTCTGTGGCTGAAGAAATGCTTCCTAACATCCCTTTGACTCATCTGAGTCTTCAGCTTCCAGTTGTGTCCCCTTGTTTCTGTGTTCCCTCTCTGGAACATCCTGTCACTGTCTACCTTGTCGATTCCCGGCAGTATTTTGTATGTCGTTATCATGTCTCCTCTGACCCTTCTTTCCTCCAGTGTTGTTAGTCCTATTTCCCTCAGCCTTTCTTCATAGGACAGACCCCTGAGTTGTGGAACTAGCCTTGTCCCAAACCTTTGCAATTTCTCTAGTTTCTTTACGTGCTTGTCCAGGTGTGGGTTCCAGACTGGTGCTGCATATTCTAGTATGGGCCTGACGTACACGGTGTACAGTGTCTTGAACGATTCCTTGTTTAGGTAACGGAACGCTAATCTTAGGTTTGCCAGTCGCCCATATCCTGCCGCAGTTATCTGGTTGATATGTGCCTCCGGAGACGTACTTGGCGTTATACTCACCCCAAGGTCTTTCTCCTTTGCCGAGGTTTGTAGCCCTTGTCCACCTAGCCTGTACTCTGTCAGCGGTCTTCTTTGCCCTTCTCCGATCTTCATGACTTTGCATTTGGTGGGATTGAATTCGAGAAGCCAGTTGCTAGACCAGATGACAAGCTTGTCCAGGTCTGTTTGAAGTCCTGCTTGGTCCTCTTCCGATGTGATTCTCCTCATTAATTTCACATCATCTGCGAACAGAGACACTTCTGAGTCTATCCCATCCGTCATGATGTTTACATATACCAAGAATAACACTGGTCCTAGGACTGACCCCTGCGGTACGCCGCTCGTCACAGGCGCCCACTGTGATACCTCATCACGCACCATGACCCGTTGTTGCCTCCCTGTGAGGTATTCCCTGATCCATTCCAGTGCCCTTCCTGTTATACATGCTTGTTCTTCCAACTTCTTTACTAATCTCATGTGAAGAACTGTGTCGAAGGCCTTCCTGCAGTCCAGGAAGATGCAATCAACCCACCCTTCTCTCTCTTGCCTTACCTCTGTTACTTTATCATAGAACTCTAGGAGGTTTGTTACACAGGATTTGCCTTCCCGGAATCTGTGCTGTCTGGTGTTTATTATCCTGTTCAGCTCGAGGTGCTCCACCATTCTTTTCCTGATGATTTTCTCCAGGACTTTGCACACTATACATGTAAGTGACACCGGTCTATAGTTTAGTGCCTCTTTTCTGTCTCCTTTTTTAAAGATGGGGACTACATTGGCCTTCTTCCATACCTCAGGTATCTGCCCATTTTCAAGGGATGTGTTGAATATTATGGTAAGTGGCACACTCAGTACCTCAGCTCCTTCCCAAAGAACCCACGGGGAGATATTGTCCGGACCCATCGCCTTTGAGGTATCAAGGTCACTGAGTAACTGCTTCACCTCCTCCTCAGTTGTGTGTATGCCCTCTAGCACTTGATACATCCCTTGTTGGTGACGCACCCCATCCTGTCTACCCAGCTGCCTTCCTTCCTCCACTGTGAATACTTCCTTAAACCTTAAGTTGAGCTCCTCACATACCTCTTGATCATTGCTTGTGAGTTCCCTATCTTCTCTCCTCAGCCTTATCACCTGGTCTTTAACTGTTGTCTTCCTTCTGATGTGACTGTACATCAGCTTCGGGTCGGACTTAACTTTCGATGCTATGTCGTTTTTGTACTGTTTCTGGGCCTACCTCCATACCTGTGCATACTCGTTTCTAGCTCTGTGTGTGTGTGTGTGTGTGTGTGTGTGTGTGTGTGGGCAGGTGGTGAAGCACAGCTTGCTCCACCACCTGCCTGCTCCACCACCTGCTATACTCTTATTACCACTAAACTAACACTCCCAGTTTGAGTGTCTGTCATTCAAACTGCATTACAGTGGACCCTCGGTTAACGAATACCCCGGAAATCGTGCAATTATGTAAGTATAATTTTGTAAGTTCTTGTGGAAGTGTATTTTTGGGGGTCTGAAATAGACTAACCTACGTGAAATTTTTCCTTAAGGGAGTAAATTCGTTCGGTAATGGCACTTGAGCAGACTTCAGGAGTGAAGTTTTTACGAAACTCGGGGGTCCACTGTATTTATTTCTTGTCTAGTGGTCAAGTGTGATGAAACCTTGTTGGTGTTTTCTTATAGTTTAAATTATATTAATAATAATAAGAAGAAGAGGGAGAAGAAGAGGAATTAATAATAGTAATAAATTAATAATAATCTGGAACAAATGAAGGATCTTTTTAGGGTAAACTAGGCCACTACCTCCTCTACGTGCACCGATACTGGGAATAGAGCTATAATCCTCTTCCTCGGATCAAACCTCATAGCCTACCATTCCCTAACCGCTGTATTACCACAGTAACTTTAGCGTTCTCCCTGTAAATGTATTAATAATGTTCCGGATCCATCAGGCTGTTGGTGTCTCAAGTGCCTATGCAGATGCATACACAGGTGTCTACATATGTACCTACACAGGTGCATACCTAAGATTAGCGTTCCGTTACCTTAACAAGGAATCGTTCAAGACACTGTATACCGTGTACGTCAGGCCCATACTAGAGTATGCAGCACCAGTCTGGAACCCACACCTGGTCAAGCACGTCAAGAAATTAGAGAAAGTGCAAAGGTTTGCGATTGAAGGCTGTTCCACAGCTCAGGGAATGCCATATGAAGAAAGGTTGAGGAAATAGGACTAACAACACTGGAGGACAGAAGGGTTAGAGGAGCATGATAACGACATACAAAATACTGCAGGAATCGACAAGGTAGATAGTGACAGGATGTTCCAGAGAGGGAATACAGAAACAAGGGGACACAACTGGAAGCTGAAGACTCAGATGAGTCAAAGGGATGTTAGGAAGCACTTCTTCAGCCATAGAGTAGTTAGGAAGTGGAATAGTCTAGCGAACGATACAGTGGAGGCAGGAACCATACATAGTTTTAAGACAAGGTATGATAAAGCTCATGGAGCAGGGAGAGCAGAGACCCAGTAGCGGACAGCGAAGAGGCGGGGCCAGGAGCTGAGGCTCGACCCCTGCAACCACAATTAGGTGAGTACAATTGGGTGAGTACAAATGTATCAAAAGAGCTGCCTACACAGGTACCAACACATACGCTTAAACAGGGGCCTGCATATGTTTGTCCAGGTGTCTAAAACATGTGCTTAAACAGGTGTCTACACAGATATCTATAGAGATGTCAGCACATTCGCATACCATAACCAGTTCATCCTGCAGATCAGGTCCTGATCAACTAGACTGTTACTGCTAGCCGCACGCAATCCAGTGTATGAACAACAGCCCAGCTGGTTAGGTACTGACTTTAGGAATCTATCCAGTTCCTTCTTGAAGATAGCCAGGAGTCTGTTGGTATGATGGGAGACTGTTGAACAGTCTTGAGCCCCTTACGCTTACTGCATTTTCTCTCAGTGTTTTCACGGCACCCTTGCTTTTTATTGGGGTATGTTGCACCGTCTGCCAAGTCTTCGAAGGGAGCGATTTGTGTGTGTAGATTTGACATCAGTACCTCTATGGTTTTCCAGGTGTAAATTATGATGTATCGTTCTTCCCTGCGTTCCAAGGAGTATAAGTCAAGGGAAACGGTCCCAGTAATTAAGGTGCTTGACTGAACTAATGCATGCAGTGAAGGTTCTCTGTGCATTCTCCATATCAGAATTTTAGCCAGCCTTCCAGGGGGCTGTTAGTGTCCAGCAGTATTCCAACCTAGAGAGAACAAAAGACTTTAAGAGGATTATCACTGGCTTGGCATCCCTTATTTTGAAGGTTCTCATTATCCTTCCTATCATTTTCCTCGTAGTTGTAATAATGACACTGTTGGAATCCTTGAAGGTAAAAATCATCCTGCATTATAACTTTTAAGTCATTTATATTAGTTTTTCGCTCTTTTATGTGGTTAGGATTTGTTTTATACTCCGTTCTAACTTTTATTTCCTCAAGTTTTCCATTACGGAGTAACTTAAATTTTTCTCACTAAACATCATATTCTCTTTTGCGGTCCACTGGAGATCTGCAGTGTCCTCAATGGATGACACCATCATGCAAATTCTAGTATCACCTGCAAAGAAAGACGCACTGCTATGATATACATCTCTGTCTATGTTAGATACGAAGATGAGGAAAGTACTGTACCTTGTGGAACAGAGCTTTACACTGTAGCCACCCCTGACTTTGCTTATTTTTACTCTTTACGTTCTATTGGTTAGACAGTTGTCACAGCAGCAAACTCTCTCCAGATCACCTCAATAACTAACTGAATCCCCGTCAAAGACTATAAAAGGATGTCTATAAATTGGAGTTGCTCCTGCTTGCCTGGCGGGTAACGAGGTCCACTTTTCCTGTTATTCCTTTATCGCGCATTTTGTGCTCTATTACACCATGATCGCACTTGTCGAAGGCTTTTGAAGAGTCTGTGTATACTACATCTGCATACACAGATATCTACACATGTCTACACATGCGTCTACACATGTCTACACAGGTGGCTACACAGATGTCTACACATGTACTTACAAATCTGCCTACACAGATCAATACAAAGGTGCCTACACAGGTGTACACACAGGTTTTTACACAGGTGTCCACACAATTACTTTCCCAAGTGCCTACACAGCTCACAGGAATGATAACAGATGCCGTCTTTCCAATGGGATATCAGATCCCGAGGTACGACAGAGGAAACAGAGGGGGTTGAGGAGTGCCACTGCTCGTCAAAAACCAATGGAATTTTGATGAGAAGAGGCCGAGGAGAAGCAAGAGACTACGTAATAGGAATACTTCAGTCTGGAGGTCCCAATGTGGTAATTGAAGTGATGTATAACCCACCACAGAACAGCAGGAGGTCAAGGCAAGAGTATGATGAGAGTAACAGAGCGATGGTTGACACACTGGCTGAAGTGACCAGAAGGGCTCATGCGAGCAGGGCAAAGCTACTGACTGTGGGTAACTTCAACCACAAAGAAATTGACTGGGAGAACCTGGAGCCACATGGGGGCCCAGAAACGTGGAGGGCTAAGATGATGGAGGTGGAACTGGAAAACCTCATGTACCAACACGTAAGGGACACTATCAGAGAGAGGAGAGGATGAACCAGCAAGACTGGACCTAGTATTCACCTTGAGTAGTGCAGATATTGAGGACATCACATATGAAAGACCCCTCAGGGCCAGAGACCACTTGATTCTCAGCTTCAAATACATAGTAGAGATACAAGAAGAGAGGGAAGCAGGAACAGCAGAATGAACAAAGCCAAACTACAAGAAAGGGGACTACAGAGGCATGAAGAATTTTTTGCAAGAGGTTCAGTGGAACAGAGCACTGGCAGGCAAGTCAGTATATGAGATGATGGAATTTGTAACAACAATATGCAAGGAAGCTGAAGAGAGGTTTTTACTCAAGGGTAAGAGATAAAAACGAGAAGGCCACGATGAGCCCTTGGTTCACTCAAAGGTGTAGAGAAGCCAAAACCAAGTGTGCAAGAGAATGGAAGAAATATAGAAGGCAAAGGACTAAGACGAATAAGGAGAGCAGTCGTAGAGCCAGAAATGAACATGCACAGGTAAGAAGGGAGGCTCAACGACAATTCGAAAATAACAAAGCAGCAAAAGCCAAATCTGACCCGAAGCTGTTGTACAGCCACGTCAGGAGGAAAACAACAGTCAAGGACCAGGTAATCAGGCTGAGGAAGGAAGAAAGGGAGATCACAAGAAACGACCGAGAAGTATGTGAGGAGCTCAACATGAAATTCAAAGAAGTGTTCACAGAGGAGACAGAAGAGACTCTGGAAAGACGGAGAGGTGGGGTACACAATCAAGTGTTGGAGACAATACATACAATGGAGGAGAAAGTGAAAAGGCTGCTAAGCGAGCTAGATACCTCAAAGGTGATGGGGCCAGATAACATCTCTCCATGGGTCCTGCAAGAGGGAGCCGAGGCACTATGTGTGCCAATAACATTCAAACCATCTATCAAAACAGGGCGACTACCTGAGGTATGGAAGACAGCAAATTTAGTCCCAATTTTTAAAAAGGAGACAGACACGAAGCATTAAACTACAGACCAGTGTCACTGACATGTATAGTATGCAAAGTCATGGAGAAGATTATCAGGAGAAGAGTGGTGGAGCACCTAGAAAGGAGCAAGCTTATCAACACAACCAGCACGGTTTCAGGGATGGGAAATCATACGTCACAAACCTACTAGAGTTGTATGACAGGGTGAGAGCAGAAAGTCAAGAGAGAGAGAGAGGGGGAGCTTAGATTGCATTTTCTTGGACTGTAAGACGGCTTTTGACACAGTTCCACACAAGAGATTAGTGCATAAGCTGGAGGACAAGGAAGGTATAACAGCGAAGGCTCTGTAATGGATCAGGGAATACCTGTCGGGAAGACATCAGCGAGTCATGGTACGTGATGAGGTGTCAGAGTGGGCGACTGTGACGAGCGGGGTTCCACAGGTGTCAGTCCTAGGACCGGTGCTGTTTCTGGAATTTGTGAACGACATGACGGAAGGAATAGACTCAGAAGTTTCCTGTTTGCACATTATGTGAAGTTGATAAGAAGAATTCAGTCGGGCGAGGACAAGTCGGAACTATAAAGGGATCTGGACAGGCTACAGGACTGGTCCGGAAACTGGCTCCTGGAGTTCAACCCCACCAAATGCAAAGTCATGAAGCTTGCGGAAGGGCAAAGAAGACCGCAGACGGAGTACAGTTTATGGGGCCAGAGACTACAAACCTCACTCAAGGGAAAGGATCTTGGGGTGAGTATAACACCGGACACATCTCCTGAGGTGCACATCAACCAAATAACTGCTGCAGCATATGGGCTCCAGGCAAACCTAAGAATGTCATTCCAACATCTCAATAAGGAATCGTTCAGGGCCCTGTACACCGTGTATGTCAGGTCTATATTGGAGTATGCAGCACCAGTTTGGAACCCACACGTAACCAAACATGTAAGGAAATTATAGATAGTGCAAAGGTTTTCAAAAAGACTAGTCCCGGAGCTAAGGGACATGTCCTGCGAGGAGAGGTTATTGGAAATCGACCTGACGACACTGGAGGACAGGATAGGGGAGATATGATAACGACATATAAAATACTGAGAGGAATTGACAAGGTGGACAGAGACAGGATGTTCCAGAGATGGGACACAGCAACGAGGGGTCATAGTTGGAAGTTGAAGACTCAGATGAATCACAGGGATGTTAGGAAGTATTTCTTCGGTCACAGAGTTGTCAGGAAGTGGAATAGTGTGAGAAGTGACGTAGTGGAGGCAGGATCCATACATTGTTTTAAGAAGAGGTATGATAAAGCTAATGGAGCAGGAAGAGTGATCTAGCAGTGACCAGTGAAGAGGCGGGGCCAGGAGCTGTGAATCGACCCTTGCAACCACAACTAGGTGAGTACACACACACACACATAATTGTTGTGTGCAGACAATACCAGGACGCCCCTCTCATGATAACCTATCTATAGAAATCCTTCTTCCTCTCTCATTCTTCCTCCTCCTCTCAGTCATCCTTTCCCTCTCATTCTAACTTCTCCTCCCCATCTTCCTCTCCCACTCCCACCTAGTTTCCTCATTCTTCTCCTCAGTGTTAACCCATCTCCTCCTCTCGTCCCATCCTCCAGATTGCCATAACACTAATGAGCTCATGATCCAAGGCACTGGAGCCACCCTTCCCACCCCTTTCTTGGGAAGAAGCCTCATCGCTTCCCATTCCCCCAAGAACTGTGTAGCCCCCCTACGGGTTTTGCGCTCCCCCCATGAAAATACGCATGGTAATGCCTGCCCTTCCCCCATCGCTTATCTTTCTCCCTCTCCTTCCTCTCTCTTCCTCTTCCATCTCCCCTCCCCTCCCCTCCACCCCCTCTCTCCCTCTTCCATTAGATAATGGGAGTCCGAAGCGATATCAGTACCACCTGTATCACTGACACCAGTACCACTGTTAGCACTGACACCAGTACCACCTCTACCACTCACACCAGTACCACCTCTACCACTCACACCAGTACCACCTCTACCACTCACACCAGTACCACCGTTGCCACTGACAGCAGTACCACCGTTGCGACTGACAGCAGTACCACCGTTGCCACTGACAGGAACAGCAGAACAGAAACTGTTGTAGCAACAACAGCAGCAACAACAAGATTTACACCAGCAGCAACGGCTACAACACCATAATACGAGCGGTAGTACCAACAGCTGTAGCAGCAATAACAGGAACAGCTGAAACAGTACAACCAGCAGGAGCAGTATCAGTCAACACCAGTACAAGTAGCAGCAACATCCGCAACAGCAAAACGGGAACACAGTCACAAGCAACAATAACAATAACAATACTAGCAGCAGCAACATCGACAACAGTAGCAACGGTAGCAGCAGTAACAGTAACAGCAGCATCACGGGCAACAGTCTCCCTCCATGTGCATTTGGATCTGCGCCTTCGTCGTCTTTGGGAGCTGCTTGTAAGTGCTTGAAGGTAAGCTTTGGGAGCTGCTTGTAAGTGCTTGAAGGTAAGCTTTGGTAGCTGCTTGTAAGTGCTTGAAGGTAAGCTTTGGTAGCTGCTTGTAAGTGCTTGAAGGTAAGCTTTGGAAGCTGCTTGTAAGTGCTTAAGGTAAGCTTTGGGAGCTGCTTGTAAGTGCTTGAAGGTAAGCTTTGGAAGCTGCTTGTAAGTGCTTGAAGGTAAGCTTTGGGAGCTGCTTGTAAGTGCTTGAAGGTAAGCTTTGGAAGCTGCTTGTAAGTACTTGAAGGTAAGCTTTGGAAGCTGCTTGTAAGTGCTTGAAGGTAAGCTTTGGGAGCTGCTTGTAAGTGCTTGAAGGTAAGCTTTGGAAGCTGCTTGTAGGTAAGCTTTGGTAGCTGCTTGTAAGTGCTTGAAGGTAAGCTTTGGAAGCTGCTTGTAAGTGCTTAAGGTAAGCTTTGGGAGCTGCTTGTAAGTGCTTGAAGGTAAGCTTTGGAAGCTGCTTGTAAGTGCTTGAAGGTAAGCTTTGGTAGCTGCTTGTAAGTGCTTGAAGGTAAGCTTTTGAAGCTGCTTGTAAGTGCTTGAAGGTAAGCTTTGGGAGCTACTTGTAAGTGTTTGAATGTAAGCTTTGGGAGCTGCTTGTAAGTGCTTGAAGGTAAGCTTTGGGAGCTGCTTGTAAGTGCTTGAAGGTAAGCTTTGGTAGCTGCTTGTAAGTGCTTGAAGGTAAGCTTTGGGAGCTGCTTGTAAGTGCTTGAAGGTAAGCTTTGGGAGCTGCTTGTAAGTGCTTGAAGGTAAGCTTTGGGAGCTGCTTGTAAGTGCTTGAAGGTAAGCTTTGGGAGCTGCTTGTAAGTGCTTGAAGGTAAGCTTTGGGAGCTGCTTGTAAGTGCTTGAAGGTAAGCTTTGGGAGCTACTTGTAAGTGTTTGAAGGTAAGCTTTGGAAGCTGCTTGTAAGTGCTTGAAGGTAAGCTTTGGGAGCTGCTTGCAAGTGCTTGAAGGTAAGCTTTGGAGCTGCTTGTAAGTGCTTGAAGGTAAGCTTTGGGAGCTGCTTGTAAGCGCTTGAAGGAAAGCTTTGGTAGCTGCTTGTAAGTGCTTGAAGGTAAGCTTTGGTAGCTGCTTGTAAGTGCTTGAAGGTAAGCTTTGGAAGCTGCTTGTAAGTGCTTAAGGTAAGCTTTGGGAGCTGCTTGTAAGTGCTTGAAGGTAAGCTTTGGAAGCTGCTTGTAAGTGCTTGAAGGTAAGCTTTGGTAGCTGCTTGTAAGTGCTTGAAGGTAAGCTTTGGAAGCTGCTTGTAAGTGCTTGAAGGTAAGCTTTGGGAGCTGCTTGTAAGTGCTTGAAGGTAAGCTTTGGAAGCTGCTTGTAAGTGCTTGAAGGTAAGCTTTGAAGCTGCTTGTAAGTGCTTGAAGGTAAGCTTTGGGAGCTGCTTGTAAGTGCTTGAAGGTAAGCTTTGGAAGCTGCTTGTAAGTGCTTGAAGGTAAGCTTTGGGAGCTGCTTGTAAGTGCTTGAAGGTAAGCTTTGGAAGCTGCTTGTAAGTACTTGAAGGTAAGCTTTGGAAGCTGCTTGTAAGTGCTTGAAGGTAAGCTTTGGGAGCTGCTTGTAAGTGCTTGAAGGTAAGCTTTGGAAGCTGCTTGTAGGTAAGCTTTGGTAGCTGCTTGTAAGTGCTTGAAGGTAAGCTTTGGAAGCTGCTTGTAAGTGCTTAAGGTAAGCTTTGGGAGCTGCTTGTAAGTGCTTGAAGGTAAGCTTTGGAAGCTGCTTGTAAGTGCTTGAAGGTATGCTTTGGTAGCTGCTTGTAAGTGCTTGAAGGTAAGCTTTTTAAGCTGCTTGTAAGTGCTTGAAGGTAAGCTTTGGGAGCTACTTGTAAGTGTTTGAAGGTAAGCTTTGGGAGCTGCTTGTAAGTGCTTGAAGGTAAGCTTTGGGAGCTGCTTGTAAGTGCTTGAAGGTAAGCTTTGGTAGCTGCTTGTAAGTGCTTGAAGGTAAGCTTTGGGAGCTGCTTGTAAGTGCTTGAAGGTAAGCTTTGGGAGCTGCTTGTAAGTGCTTGAAGGTAAGCTTTGGGAGCTGCTTGTAAGTGCTTGAAGGTAAGCTTTGGGAGCTGCTTGTAAGTGCTTGAAGGTAAGCTTTGGGAGCTGCTTGTAAGTGCTTGAAGGTAAGCTTTGGGAGCTACTTGTAAGTGTTTGAAGGTAAGCTTTGGAAGCTGCTTGTAAGTGCTTGAAGGTAAGCTTTGGGAGCTGCTTGCAAGTGCTTGAAGGTAAGCTTTGGGAGCTGCTTGTAAGTGCTTGAAGGTAAGCTTTGGGAGCTGCTTGTAAGCGCTTGAAGGAAAGCTTTGGTAGCTGCTTGTAAGTGCTTGAAGGTAAGCTTTGGGAGCTGCTTGTAAGTGATTGAAGGTAAGCTTTGGGAGCTGCTTGTAAGTGTTTGAAGGAAAGCTTTGGAAGCTGCTTGTAAGTGCTTGAAGGTAAGCTTTGTGAGCTGCTTGTAAGTGCTTGAAGGTAAGCTTTGGAAGCTGCTTGTAAGTGCTTGAAGGTAAGCTTTGGAAGCTGCTTGTAAGTGCTTGAAGGTAAGCTTTGGGAGCTGCTTGTAAGTGCTTGAAGGTAAGCTTTGGGAGCTGCTTGTAAGTGCTTGAAGGTAAGCTTTGGGAGCTGCTTGTAAGTGCTTGAAGGTAAGCTTTGGGAGCTGCTTGTAAGTGCTTGAAGGTAAGCTTTGGGAGCTGCTTGTAAGTGCTTGAAGGTAAGCTTTGGGAGCTGCTTGTAGGTGCTTGAAGGTAAGCTTATGGAGCTGCTTGTAAGTGCTTGAAGGAAAGCTTTGGGAGCTGCTTGTAAGTGCTTGAAGGAAAGCTTTGGAAGCTGCTTGTAAGTACTTGAAGGTAAGCTTTGGGAGCTGCTTGTAAGTGCTTGAAGGAAAGCTTTGGGAGCTGCTTGTAAGTGCTTGAAGGAAAGCTTTGGAAGCTGCTTGTAAGTGCTTGAAGGTAAGCTTTGGAAGCTGCTTGTAAGTGCTTGAAGGAAAGCTTTGGGAGCTGCTTGTAAGTGCTTGAAGGTAAGCTTTGGGAGCTGCTTGTAAGTGCTTGAAGGTAAGCTTTGGGAGCTGCTTGTAAGTGCTTGAAGGTAAGCGTTGGGATTATTATTATTATTATTATTATTATTATTATTATAATCAAATAGAAGCGCTAAGTAAGCTTTGAGAGCTACTTGTAAGTGCTTGAAGGTAAGCTTTGGGAGCTGCTTGTAAGTGCTTGAAAGTAAAATCTTGGGTGTCCTGTAATGCAAATCTCTCCATGTCTGGTCTCGTTTCGTCCTATTTATTTGGTATTGTTTTGTCTTCGTTATTTAGCGCTTCTTTTGATTATAATAATAATAATAATAATAATAATTTGTCTTCGTTATTTAGTCTTGTTAAGTCCTCGTTGTTTGGTCTCGTTACGACCTCGTAGTTTGATCTCTCAACCTTTCACAATATACATAACCCTTATTAGTTTGATTTCAGGAAAAAGTATGAATGATGTAATATTCAAAATGCGTGACTTTATTCATCTCTTGTAAATAGAGAATATCCCAGGGGTCTCTTTATTACCCAAGGAAAGCGTAGACCACAACATCTTGCGGGTTCGAACCCCACCCGTGGTATGATTTGATTAGAACATTATGCTATCAAAGGTCACGGATTCTCGTACTTAGTCCTACTTTAACAACAGACACGACCATCATGGTGCCATCAGTGACATACTCATAGCCTCTGGGCAGTGCCCTTGGCACTCTCATATTCCTCCTCTGTATCATTGGCGTTCCTAGTGCATCTCAGAAACTTACACGGGTTCTATTTTGCAAATTACTCAACTTGTGTCATCTACCATCCAGTTCCGGGTCCAGGTTTTCTCGATAACTTTGTTAATTACTAACTCTTAAACATATCCTTGGTTGACGACCAAGAGACTCACTCGTAATATCGACAAGACTTTTTATATAATGTTTGGGAGCAAAGCTAAAAATGTACAAATGAACAAAAGAATGGAAAAATAATGAATAACTTGTTGGATAATAATTCTGATAATTGTCTAAGGATTTTAATTAAATAAATAAAATAAAAAGTTGGCCGCTGTGGTTCCAGTCGGATGTTGAGTATCTTATACCCAGGATGGTCTTCTGATGATGTTTTAGAAGAAATGGTGTTGGTTATCCTGGGTGGCGGTGTTCGTCCTATGTTCTGGAATTCCTGTCACTACTTGGTCGTAGTACCACAATTCAGATGTGAGGAGTCGTAATGTCCCACTACGTCCTGTATATTATTATTATTATTATAATCAAATAGAAGCGCTAAACCACAGGGGTTTCTACGTCCTGTAGACAGGGATATTGCTCCAATTAATTAGCGTCTACCCTGGTTGACCAGGCCAGCAGCAGAGCTGATCAGGAGAAGAATGGAGGTGAAGTGATTCTCCAGACTTCAACCCACACCAGGTAAGGTTAATACTACCAGGAGTAGAAAAAGCAAATCAGACCCGAGGAACTGAAGTTTAGCCTCAGCCCGCTAGATGGTAGTGCGGGCGGTGACGCGCTAATGGTCCCTGGGTGTCTGAACAACCATAACCCCCACTTTTTAAGGGCTTTTCCCTCACATAGAAATAAATATTATTATTATTATTATTGTTATTATTATTATTATAGAAAATAATGCACTCATTACTAGACAAAATGAAAGGGAAAATATTCTTAGTTTTACACCTTGATGGCAATTCAAAATTCAGCTCACACATCTGGTACATGCCCAAGGTCTTCGTTTGCAAGATACGTTACTATGTGTCTGAACCAACATTGCTTACTCTGAAATACTCTGACCCATCCTTACCTTGATCACAGTATTTGTGCCAGGGGATCTTCAACAGCAAATCACCTAAAGCCAATATTAATTTAACAGAAGGCTGCTGTACGGATGAACACTCAACCAGGTGCCAGATAACACACTACCTCACTCTCAAAAATGTTTGATCTAATTCAACATACAAAATATTCACTTTTACTACTCTTACTACTCTCCTGGCTCAACAGGCACATACCAGGGAACTAATGAGGCTTTGTGAAAAGTACTCACTAAACCAACAGATAATTGATCCCACTAGAAATGAAAATACCCTGGATTTGATATTCACAAACAACGAGGAATTAATCAGAGACATAACAGTTACAAAAACAATATACTCTGATCATAACATCATAGAAGTTCAAACTAGTATTAACTCAGGGTTAGGGAACTGCGACGGAATGTTCAGTAAGTTTAATTTTAATAACCATAGAATTGACTGGGAAAAAATAAACCAAGAGCTATCAGACATATCATGGGAATCAGACATGAGCACCCTAAATCCCCACCAGTGCCTAGAGAAGCTGAATACAGAAGCATACAAGGTATGTATGAAACACGTACCATTGAGGAAACCCCGAAGAAGATCAGATATAGAGAGAGAGCGTAGGAGATGGTACAGGAGAAAAAAACGGGTTACTGAATTGCTGAAAAACACAGTTATGTTGCAACAGAGGAGAGATAGCCTTAACCGAGAGATGACGGAATTAGAGCACAAACTTAAGATGTCATACCTGACAGAAGAAGTACAAAGGGAACAAAGAGCCATACAGGATATTGCAAGAAACCCAAAATATTTCTACTCCTATGCAAAATCCAAGCTAAGAACTACCTGTAGAATTGGACCATTATTGAGAGGAGATTCGTATACGGACGATGAACAGGAAATGAGTGAAATTCTAAAAGAACAGTATGAGTCAGTGTTCAGCAACCCACTAAATGACAGCAAGGCTATCTCTCCTCTGTTGCAACATAACTGTGTTTTTCAGCAATGCAGAAAT
Source organism: Cherax destructor (assembly GCA_009830355.1). NCBI lineage: Eukaryota > Metazoa > Arthropoda > Malacostraca > Decapoda > Parastacidae > Cherax > Cherax destructor. The sequence goes on along the minus strand of WNWK01021049.1, from coordinate 14,915 downwards.
ATTTTTCACTCCAGCAGAAGGCTGCGCAGACCACCTAACCGACATTAGTACAAATCCCATAGATTTCGAAAAAGAAATGGCCAACATGCCCACTCACTCAGCACCTGGACCAGATTCATGGAATGCTTTATTTATAAAGCAGTGCAAAGTACCATTAGCAAGAGCCCTTAGTATTCTGTGGAGAAAGAGCTTAGATCTAGGTGAAATTCCAGAGGCCTTAAAGAGTGCAGACATAGCTCCTTTGCATAAGGGAGGTAGTAGAGCACTAGCTAAAAATTACAGACCAGTAGCCCTCACTTCTCACATCATAAAAATCTTTGAAAGAGTGATGAGACGGCAGATTACAAAGTTCATGGACCAGCACAACCAACATAACCCGAACCAGCATGGCTTTAGAGCGGGTCGATCATGCCTGTCACAGCTGCTGAACCATTATGACAGAATTACGGAGGCCTTGGAGGACGACCAAAACGCAGATGTGATTTACACAGATTTTGCAAAGGCGTTTGACAAATGCGATCATGGAGTGATAGCGCACAAAATGAGGGCCATAGGAATTACGGGAAGGTAGGCAGATGGATTTTGAGTTCCTAACACAAAGAACACAAAAAGTAGTAGTGAACAGGGCAAGATCCAGCATCAGCGAGGTCAAAAGCTCAGTGCCCCAAGGCACTGTCCTGGCACCTCTGCTGTTTCTCATCCTCATAGCAGACATAGATAAAAACACCCAGCACACTTTTGTATCATCATTTGCAGATGACACTAAAATAAGCATGAAAGTCACTACGGTAGAGGACACTGAAAAATTACAGGAGGACATAAGCAAGGTCTTCCAATGGGCAGTGGAGAACAACATGACGTTCAATGGTGATAAGTTTCAGCTGCTTAGGTATGGAAAAAATGAAGAACTCAAAAGGAACACTATATACAAAACGCAAGAGGGTCACCACATAGAACGAAAGGAACACGTAAAGGACTTGGGAATAATTATGTCTGCTGATCTGTCGTTTAAAGACCATAACAAGACAAAGATCACAACAGCCAGGAAGATGACGGGGTGGGTATTGAGAACTTTCAAAACAAGGGAAATAATGCCGATGGTGACACTATTCAAATCGCTAGTGCTCCCTCACTTAGAATACTGCTCAGTGCTGACGGCCCCGTTCAGGGCAGGAGAAATAGCAGAGCTGGAACAAATCCAGAGATCGTTTACGGCTCACATTGAGCCATTGAAACATCTAAATTATTGGGAACGCCTTCAAGTCTTGAACATGTACTCATTGGAGCGGAGGAGAGAGAGATCATGATAATATATACATGGAAAGTACTTGAGGGCCTGGTCCCAAATCTGCACACTGCCATAACAACATACTGGAGTGAGAGATATGGGAGAAAGTGTAAAATAAACCCAGTGAGGAGCAGGGGTGCGGTGGGGACAATACGGGAGCACTGTATTAACATCCGGGGTCCCAGACTATTCAACATCTTATCAGAAGATATCCGAAACACGGCTGGAACCAGTGTAGAAGCCTTCAAGAGGAAACTGGACAAATATCTTCACCAGGTGCCAGATCAACCAGGCTGTGATGGATATGTGGGGCAGCGGGCCTCCAGCAGCAACAGCCTGGTTGACCAGGCAAGCACCAGACGAGCCTGGCCCATGGCCGGGCTCAGAGAGTAGATACTCTCGAAACTCTTCAAAGGTATTTCAAAGGTATATCCTTACTATATATACAGAACAATCAACTCAAATATAAATCCAACTCTGAAATGCTTTCTAGAGAGTTGCAATAGCACTCGCAGAACACAAGAACACAAATACCTTCGTAACGTTACCTGCGTTCACCTCAACCTGAGTACACACTCGGGGCTGAGTACACACTCGGGGCTCTGAGACAAAAAAAACTGGAATTCTCTAACAAAAGATTTCCAAAAGTTTCTCGTCTGCAAACCACTTTAAAACTATTGTTAAAAATCACCTGCTTAGCCTCGTGTGATTCATAATTAGAGTATATTATGTTAAATAGGACTATTGCAAGGTGTCAAGTGAGCATTCATCCAGTATTCAACCTCTTGTATCATTTGTCTCTACTATTCTTAATAAATGGCTATAATTATGAAATTAATTTTTAAAGGGGTGGACCGGTAAGCCAACGGAAGGCCTCAAATGACTAACACCCGCGTCAGGAAACACTTGTTTGTTTCCCGACAAAACTTACCTAACCTAACCTAACCATTCTGTTACAATCGCTTCTCACGCAGCTATTGTAACAATCATGAGTCATTACTTACTGTAATCATCGTACTTATTTTCCTATATTAATATATGTTAATTGACTTTCCTTGAACAATTGCGTAATCTAACTGTTCCTTAAACTATTTTAATATATGTATAAACAGAAGAATGATGGGGAAATTGATGAACAGAAAAAAGGACGTGGGAAGGATGGGGGGGGTTGACTCGAACCGTGGCACTGTTGGCAGCAGGTCCAGCTCTCTACCACTGAGCTACCAGTAGTGCTGGACCTACTACCACCAGGGTCACGGTTCGATCCCTTCGTCCATCTTACTGTTTATTCATTGACAGTCTTTCATTACGACTCGTATTGATGAGTAAGACACATGCACAACAGTTGGGTGTCTTTATCGTTGAAAGGTTTTGTCTACGCGGTAGGCTTCGTCAGTCAAATAAAAAGGAATGTATCGTAGGCAGCAGGAGTAGTGGCGAGGTAAATATTATCTAATGTTGTACATTTATTTTACTCATCAACTTGTCGGCATTTTATGCCATTTTCAGCAGGTTCTTATTGAGTTTATAACTGCAAATGTTGAGGCTGAAGTCTTGTTTACAAGAAGATGAGAACCGCTTCATAAAACATTTCAAAACATTTTGCTTCGGAATCATCTCAATAAAATAATATATTTAGTGCAGTGAAATCTTAGTTTTAGCTAAAGACTTGTGTCATTTTTACCACATAAGATATTGCTTAGTTTTAGCTAAAGAAATCAGATGGGGACTCGTTATCAGTGGCGTGCCGCAGGGGTTAGTGTTGGGACCCGTGTTGTTCACAATCTACATGAACAACATAAATGGGGGAATAAATATCGACATAAGCAATTTTCACGATGAGGCTAAAATAAGCAGTCTGATAAATACCGATGAGGACACTACAGGACTACAAAAATGACTTGGACAGGTTGATGTTGTGGTCTTAGAAGTGGTAGATGTAGTTCAATATGGACAAATATAAAGTTCTGATTCTAGGAAAGTAAAATAACTATGGCACCTATAAGCTAAATAATATAGCTCTTAACCAAACTGAATGTGAAAAAGATGTAAAAGTTCAGGTTAACAGAAATTTAAAGACAAAAAAGCTAAGAGAATTCTTGGTTTCATATCAAAAAGTGTAAATAATGGAAGTCCTCACACAGGATATGTACATTGAGATGGGTATTTCTCTCAGTATATAAATGTTGCGAATTTACTTGAGTCATTGTTTTAGGGATTAAAGTATTCTTGTTTGGTTTTGAAAAGGTCACGTGCAGCCTTAATGACCCTAGTGAAGTCTAATAGTCTTGTAGCATCATTAAGCAACCAGCCCGCCAAGTCCTGAGATTATACTTTACCCTCGATTATCTTCAGAAAGGCTTCATTTACGTATGCTGCTCAGTTTCGATCCCCATATTCCAGAAAGGACATAAATACACTGGAAAGCATGCAGAGAATGATGACGAAGTTGATCCCATGTATCAGAAACTTTTCCTACGAAGATAGGCACTGGCACTAATACGTACTCTCTGGAAAGACGTGGAATTGGGATAAATGTGACTGAGGTGTACAAATGGAAAAGAGGAATAATTAATAAAGGAGATATAAAAAGTGATGAAAATATCTAACCAATACAGGACTTGAAGCAATGAATTCAAACTGGAAAAAAATACGTTTAGAAAGAATGTACAGTAGGTATGTATCGTTTAGCAATTGAGTTGTAGAAGAGTGGAACAAATTCACAGGCACCATCATTGAGATGAGAACTTTGGATAAGTTTAAATATAAGTTTAACAACTAAATGAGTGGGTGGGTGGGAACTGAAATAATAATAATAATAATCTTTATTTCTACAAGTACATGTACAAGGTGTACAGACCTAGCTGACATCAATGATACTACTGTACAGAAAGACCCTTGTTATACAGAGCATTTCGGGCAAATTAGGTCAATTTCATCCCAGGATGCGACCCACACCAGTCGACTAACACCCAGGTACCCATTTTACTGATGGGTGAACATGGGCAGCAGGTGTCTTAAACAGATACGTAAGACACGTCCTAATGTTTCCAGCCGTCCCGGGGATCAACACACGCTACCAATCGAGCTATGGGACACTGCCCAGCGTATGTCAATAGGCCTACCGCGGCGTTCGTTCTTATATTTTCATTACAGTTGAAAAATGTTGACAACAGGGAAACAAAAGCTGACATCACAGAAAAAAAACTGCATAGGAGAGATAATGATCAGTCCCGGATTTCCATGGGGCTGATTAAATACGATAAGAACAAATACGTCGTAAATCTTAAAAGCCTTACAGTCCTAAGCACAGAATATAGAATATAGATATTTCTAGATATGCTATAATATTTATGATTAACGCTGTTAATTCTGAGTGGACAACGGTCGACACCGAGGACGGGTATTTCTGGAGGTATAACCTTACATTATCAGAGGATGAAGAACAGACACACTGATGAACAAGGAAGACATTGTCGTCTGTACCACAGTGTCTGTGGTACACCAGTGAGCGACTCGACTCTCGACAATATTGTAGATGCTACAAAAATTCTCATAAGAGAAATATTAAGTGTGATAATCATCCAGATTGATGAGTAAGACGCATGTGCAACAGTTGGGTATCTTTTTGTAGCTGAAGCGTTTTTCCCACACAGTCAAATACAGAGGCAGCAGGTGTAGTAGTGGTGACGTGAAGGTGATGTAAACAGTCCATCAACCTTGGAGAAATAGTATTTGAGGTGGTCAGTCCCTCAGCCTGGAGAAGAGTTCAGCTCTATGATCTGGAACGACATGAAGCTGAAGCTCATCATGTCCATGTAGGTTTGCCAGGACGGGTCCTGGCCCGGGTCTTCTTCATGTGGTGACACGGTACTGGCTCCCGAAGGAGTGTCAGAGTTGGTACAACTGGTACAGCCCTGTGGCGGGGGTAGCCCTATGACAAGGGCACGGCGAGTATTCTGCAGGTGAAGCATGAGAATGGAATCGTAAATACTGTCGAAGGTGACGTGAAAGATGTCGAAGACGTTGCGGAGGACGGCATTCACTAGAGACGGAAGACACTCGCTGGAAAGTGCAATAAAATGCACGAATTGTAGAATAAATCTGATGGAGAGACCTTCCCCAGCTTTGATGCTGGGAAGAGCTCTTAATCCAAGGGCCTTTCATGGGGTACCTTGATGCTACTGAAGGTACCAAGAAATTCATTCTAGTGTATTATCCTCCAATAACTGTATGATCCTAATATGTTTACCTCTTCTGCGTGAATAATAATCATAATAATAATAATAAGAATAATGATAATAATTAGAAGAAGCACAGTTGATATTTAAAGCGTGTATCTCTTAGTGTATACACACTAAAGAGTACAACCCTCTCAATAATACACCCTCTCGGGTAGTGGAGGATAATGGGTGCGTGTTCGTGGCAATAAAGATTGGTACGTGTATGTTAGTCCCTGCACGAAGGTCAAGTGCGCGTCCATGGCACTAAAGGCACGTACGTGCTTGCTGGAGTCTTCCCAAGCCAAGCCGTAATTCACTCACTGCAATTGTTTTTTTTCTCTCTCTCATATCTTAGAAGAGAGAGCAGTATCTGTGTATTGAGCCAGCTAGTTGATAGTCTGACTTCATTAATTAACAACATTACAGCAAGGATGTGTTCTTTAATGTAGTCCCCTACTAGAGTATCTATGCCTGCACGGGTGAGGAGTGCGGGCGTACGGGCGTACGGGCGTATACGAGCTGGCCGAGGGGTGCGCAAACGGGAGGACCGGTGTATGGGCAAGCGGGCAAGCCGAATTTCAGGAGGGAACACCGTAGGCAGGTCGCAGTATCAGCAACACGGCGCCTAGGCCCAATGCACTAGCTATGATGTAGTACTCTTAAATTGTAGCTTTGTTCTTCGTGCTTGCTTCTCTCTCTCTCTCCTCTCTCTCTCTCTCTCCCTCTCTCCTCTCTCTCTCTCTCCCTCTTTCTCTCTCTCCACACAAGCGTCGATAATTTCCACCGGCAATTTTAGAAGCGACTGGGCTCATGTGTCGACTTAATTCCAGTTAAATGATCCTTTTTTGTATTAATACATACTTAAAAATTGTACTATGGTTCACTTAGCAACCTCAATTCTTGTAAATTTAAAAAAAAAAATCCTACTCAGTAGCCTATGTGTAGTTGTTCAGTAGGCTACTAGCTGTGTAGTTGTTCAGTAGGCTACTAGCTGTGTAGTTGTTCAGTAGGCTACTAGCTGTGTAGTTGTTCAGTAGGCTACTAGCTGTGTAGTTGTTCAGTAGGCTACTAGCTGTGTAGTTGTTCAGTAGGCTACTAGCTGTGTAGTTGTTCAGTAGGCTACTAGCTGTGTAGTTGTTCAGTAGGCTACTAGCTGTGTAGTTGTTCAGTAGGCTACTAGCTGTGTAGTTGTTCAGTAGGCTACTAGCTGTGTAGTTGTTCAGTAGGCTACAAGCATCAGGATTAGTCTGCCCAAAATACACAGCATGTTAGTGGCTTTCTTTTGTGCCTAACAATATTTTATTACGTCTAAATTACATTTTGTATACTTCAGAAATAAGGTTGTTTGTTTATTACATGTCGGTTTGTTGTTAGTACCGTTCTCTCTTATTTTTTTTTAAGATGTGAAGCAACGGTGTTGTTTAAAATTTAAGCAGCAAGAAAAACACTTTATAATATCGTATGAGACTGAGAAGTACACGACACGTGTAACTCATTAATGAGTACTGTACACACACACACACACACACACACACACACACACACACACACTACACACACACACACACACACACATACACACATACACACACATCTCCTGAAGCACACATCAACCAGATAACTGGTGCAGCATATGGGCGCCTGGCAAACCTGAGAATAGCGTTCCGATACCTCAGTAAGGAATCGTTCAAGACTCTGTACACCGTGTACGTCAGGCCTATACTGGAGTATGTAGCACCAGTTTGGAACCCACACCTGGTCAAGCACGTCAAGAAATTAGAGAAAGTGCAAAGGTTTGCAACAAGACTAGTCCCAGAGCTAAGGGGGATTGTCCTACGAAGAAAGATTAAGGGAAATCGGCCTGACGACACTGGAGAACAGGAGGGTTAGGGGATACATGATAACGACATACAAAATACTGCGAGGAATAGATAAGGTGGACAGAGACAGGATGTCCCAGAGATGGAACACAGAAACAAGAGGTCACAATTGGAAGTTGAAGACTCGGATTAGTCAAAGAGATCTTAGGAAGTATTTTTTTAGTCACAGTTGTCGGGAAGTGGAATAGTCTGGCAAGGGATGTAGTGGAGGCAGTAACCATACATAGTTTTAAGACAAGGTATGATAAAGCTGATGGAGCACGGAGAAAGAGGACCTAGTAGTGTCAGTGAATTGGCGGGGCCAGGAGCTATGTTTCGACCCCTGCAACCAGAAACAGGTGAGTACACATGTGTGTGTGTGACAGTAACTCAGTGTGTACATACCAACGGCGATGACTAAGGTCACACCCACACAACCACATGTGAATATAACGTAATCCCAGTACACTCACACACGCGTGTGGGTGACCATGACAAGTGAATATGACATCTGACAGATGACACGGTACACAGGTTGACTAATCAGGTAACATGAGTCATCACCGGCATGTAGACGTTCAACCTGTATGAGAGAACTCGTTTCATTGTCATGAGTTGTAGATATTTTCTTATTTTTCTCAATTACTCTCTATATCAGTAGATGAATAAGAAACAATAAGTTCAATGCCTGGCTTTCTCGACTCGATAAGAGAGTATGAAGGGGAGACAGTGGAAGATGGAGTAATCAGTCCCTCAGTCTCGATAGGTATTCAGTCATATTTAGGCTTACCAGACATACTGAAGGATGGCAGAGGATGTTGCAACTAGCCAGCCACAAAGCTAGTAAAACAACACACCTAACAGTGGAGAAAAAGACACGTGTGAGGTGTGTGGAGCATATCAGGCACTTATTGCAGTGGCCTTATTCATGCACACAATTGGGTATGTTGGGTCACATATGCTTCAAGCAGAGGGCAGCCCATAGCCTCCACAAGCAGCTGAAAACTTAGCTGGCGACCTGCAAAAGTACGAACAACTCCTGAAGGTATTCAGATCTACTGCTAGCAAGGCCCTGCCTTAAATCTCCAGAGCTGCTACTTCATATGTTGCAGGGAAATTCACAGTCCCTCTATTGCAAGTAAATGGCGGTTCCACCAAATTAGAAGCCCGAGGCGCAGTTTAGGCTTGGCACAACCTTCTTCTATTAGGCAACGTCTGTCTTGCAGTTCCTGCGAGAGTCGGCAAATCACCAACCACTTTAATCATCACAGCAGTATACCTGGAGTATACCTGGAGAGAGTTCCAGGGGTCAACGCCCCTGCGGCCCGGTCTGTGACCAGGCCTCATGTTGGATCAGAGCCTGATCAACCAGGCTGTTATTGCTGGCCGCACGCAGTCCAACGTACAAACCACAGCCTGGCTGGTCAGGAACCGACTTCAGGTGCCTGTCCAGTGCCTGCTTGAAGACAGCCAGGGGTTTGTTGGTAATCCCCCTGATGTATGCTGGGAGGCAGTTGACCAGTCTTGAGCCCCTGACACTTATTGTGTTGTCTCTGAACGTGCTAGTGGCACCCTGCTTTTCATTGGGGATGTTATATTGCCTGCCGAGTCTTTTGCTTTCGTAGGGAGTGATTCTCGTGTGCAAGTTTGGTACTAATCCCTCGAGAATTTTCCATGTGTATATAATAATGCATCTCTCCCGCCTGCGTTCTAGAGAGTACAGGTTTAGGAACTTCAAGCGTTCCCGGTAATTGAGGTGGTTTATTGCAGTTATACGTGCCGTGAAGGTTCTCTGTACATTTTCAAGGTCAGCAATTTCACCCGCCTTGAAAGGTGCAGTTAGTGTGTAGCAATATTCCAGCCTAGATAGAACAAGCGACCTGAAAAGTGTCAACATGAGCTTGGTCACCAGCAACAACCCTATTGATGATACCATTACTGAACCGACAATTATTATAATTAATAATAATAATAACAATAATAATAATGATTATAATAATAATAATAATAATAATAATAATAATAATAATAATAATAATAATAATAATAATAATAATCAACAATAATAATAATGATTATAATAATAATAATAATAATAATAATAATATTTATTTCTACAAGTACATGTACAAGGTATACAGTCCTAGTTGACATCAATGGCATACTACTATATAGAAAGCCCTTGTTATGCTGAGCATTTCGGGCAAATTTGGTCAATTTTGTCCCAGGATGCGACCCACACCAGTCCACTAACACCCAGGTACCCATTTTACTGATGGGTGAACATGGACAGCAGGTGTCTTATGGAAACACGTCCCTTATGTTTTCCAGCCGTACTGAGGGTCGACTCCCCGGGACATCATTGTGAGCTGAGTGCCTAGCAATCGAGCGATTGTGTCATTTCTAGCAGGATGTGCAGGTGGTTACACTGGAATACGACCACAACACAACAGAGACAGAGGGAATCCAGTGCTGGGGACAGCGACAGCGACCATCCTATCGGAGTTTTGAGAGCCTTCATCAACAGCTGTCTTGTGAGAGGATTCCTGAAACAAACCTTTTTTTTTGTTTGTTTTTGAGCCTTTTTATGGTCTTTGAAATGGAAGGATTGGGGAATCAGACCCAAATTTGTTGAAAAACAACCTAGGCCAAGTCGTTGCCGGAGCAGCAGTGAGAAAGATTCGCACAGAAGCCGCCAGCTTGCTTGAAAATTAAAATGTTTATTTCCTTGGAAAACTTACAATATGTGGTTTACATATTATAAAATATTTATTACAAAGAAGGCCACTAGCACGCCTGGGCATTTCGGGCCGAACGAACTTGGTTCTGGGGGAAGATATATATAAGAGATGTGCCGAAGTATCGGTATCTGAGGGAATCGGCCATTTTTATGGCGTTGGTATGCTTTTAAAAGACGATACCAGCCGATGTTTTCTAAGCTATTAATACTTCATGTGTTTAAAAAACTCAACACTTACACGTGTGTGTGTGTGTGTGTGTGTGTGTGTGTGTGTGTGTGTGTGTGTGTGTGTGTGTGTGTGTGTGTGTGTGTGTGTGTGTGTGTAAAAATCAAGGAATTACCAATGATATATTTTCTTGAGCTTATAATATTGTTGTTATCATCTCTTGTCAGTGCAGATAAGGCGACCTAGATAACAAATAACAGAAACCGTCTTAATGACACCTGAGTTTTAGTTGCATGACATATGTTGCGTGATGCAATTGTTGTATGTTGCATGTGTTATAGGTGTGATGTGTTTCAGGTGTATGTAGCTTGTGTTGTATGATGCAGGTGTTGTATTTTACATTTAACAAATGTTACGGGTGTTGGTTTTATTGCATGTTGTATGTTGCACGTGTTTTAAAGCGGTATCATGTAGTTAGCTCAGAGCTTCTACATGATACCGCACATACGATACATACGACACAGAAGCTTACCACGACGTTTTGGTTCGACTGTGACTTTGTAAATGGTCCAAGTCGGACCGAAACGTCGCGGTAAGCTCCTCTCTATCCTATCATCGGGTTATTTGTGTATTGTTCCAGTCACGGTATTGTGCCTGTTTGTTCTTTGCGGTCGTTAACACGCAACAACAACCCGCGTGATCTCGTGGCCAAAAATTGTTACTTAAATTGTTTTTCCCAGCTTAAATTCTCGCCCTCCTGAAGACGAAGGGAATGATTTGATGATTACACAGTGGGAACAAAAGTCAGATCTGTTTCCTTATTATGTGATAATTACACAGTGGGAACAAGGGCCAGCTATGTTTCCCTCTCATGTGATAATTACACAGTGGGAACAAGGGCCAGCTATGTTTCCCTCTCATGTGATAATTACACAGTGGGAACAAGGGCCAGCTATGTTTCCCTCTCATGTGATAATTACACAGTGGGAACAAGGGCCAGCTATGTTTCCCTCTCATGTGATAATTACACAGTGGGAACAAGGGCCAGCTTTGTTTCCCTCTCATGTGATAATTACACAGTGGGAACAAAGGCCAGCTATGTTACCCGTCATATTCCATCACGAATGGATGGGCCTCGAAAAAGATGTTGAAATCTGTCAGCTTTAACTGGGAGACTTCAGTAGCATCAGCCTGAACTGGGAGACTTCAGTAGGGCGATGAGAATATCATCAGGTATTCCAGCAAGGGTTCATTAGCTTCCAAGGTTACCTTCCAGCAGAGCTGGAGTTACTATCACTAGGGAAGTGCTATCTCTCAGGAACATCTCCTGAGGCGCACATTAACCAAATAACTGCTGCAGCATACGGGCGCCTAGCAAACCTAAGAACGCATTCCGACATCTTAATGGAATCATTCAGGACTTAATGTGTACGTTAGGCCCATATTGGAGTATGCAGCACCAATTTGGAACCCACCTTTGCCAAGCATGTGGAAATTAGAAAAAGTGAAAAAGGTTTGCAACAAGACTAGTCCCGGGCTAAGGGGTATGTCCTACGAGGAGGGTTATAAATCGACCTGACGACACTGGAGGACAGGAGATAGGGGAATATGATAACGTCGTATAAAATACTGAGAGGAATCGACAAGGTGGACAGAGACAGAATGTTGAGATGGGACACAGCAACAAGGGGTCACAGTTGGAAGTTGAAGACTCAGATGAATCACAGGGATGTTAGGAAGTATTTCTTCAGTCACAGAGTGGTCGGAAGTGGAATAGTCTGGGAAGTGATGTAGTGAAGACTGGATCCATACATAGTAAAGTAAATTTTATTTCATTGCAAGTTTACATCGAGATTTTGTAATTACAATTTAGAATTGAAGAGCAAGGGGCCACTATGCATGGCATTATGGGCAGACTTAATCTAATGACTTATTGACTACTTAATACTAGAAAATAGAATGATTTTGTTATAGTTAAACATTAGCATGTGTTTTAGCAGATAATAAGTTTACTTAAATTACAATCTAAGGATATTACATTTGTCAACGTGTTATGCAAGATGGTTGTATCTATAGTAAATATAGCACTTTTATTAGGGTAAATAACAATGAGCATTGTTGAAAGTAGTTTACAATAAAGTATATTTAGTTTAGGGTGAGTAGGTGGTTTTGAGAAGAATCTTAAATTGATGTTCAGTCAAGGTTGTTTTAATATTTTCTGGTAATGAATTCCAGATTTTTGGGCCCTTTATGGCATAGTTTTTACACAGGGTGATATGGACTCTGGGTATATAAAAAGTGATCTGTGTCTTGTGTTATGGTCATGGGTCCTATTAAAGTTGGTGAGGAGAATTTTGAGTGGAGGTTTATATTAGAGTGTAGAGTTCTATGTATATAGTAGGCACAAGAATAAGTGTGAATGTTCTTTACAGTGAGTAGTTTTGACTTTCGAATATTGGCGGAGTATGTTGTCTAGAGTGAATTTGTTATCATTCTGACTGCAGCCTTTGCTGGGTTATGAGTGGTTAAGGTGATTTTAATGTTGTTGATCCCCATGCACAAATTCCATGGGTTTGAGATAAGGGTAGATGAGTGAATGATACAGAGCAAGGAGAGCTGATTGAGGCACATAATAGCGTATCTTTGATAGTATGCCTACTGTCTTTGAGATTTTTTGGAAATTTGTTTTATATGTGTTTTGGAATTTGAGGCTACTGTCAAGGTGGATTCCTAGGAATTTTCCCTCTGTGAGTCTTGTGATGGGTGATCCATTTAGCGCTATATTAAGTGGGACATTTGAAGCTCTGTTTCCAAACTGAATGAAATAGGTTTTGTCAGTATTGAGAGTAAGCTTATTAGTTTTCATCCAGGTAGATATTTTCTGTAATTCAGCATTTACAGTGTTAGCCAGCATGACTGGGTTTGGGTGAGAAAAACATATGTAGTGCCATCTGCAAATAATATGGGTTTGAGTAGTGATGCATTCGGTAGGTCATTGATGTAAATGAGGAAGAGGAGTGGTCCCAGGACACTTCCTTGCGGGACACCGATTTGTTGTGTGGAAGAGTTAGCTCCATTTGTGTACACATATTGGCTTCTGTTACTAAGGTATGATTTTAGGTAATTGGTGAGTGCCCTCTTATACCATAGTGAGCTAATTTTGTTAGCAGTAAGTCATGGTCAACTGTATCAAGCTTTACGTAAATCAATGAAGATTCCGAGAATTCTTTCTTCTCAAAGAGCGGTGTATATAAGCTCTAGCATGTATATAATAGCATCATTAGTGTTTTGTTTGTCTTGAATCCAAACTGACAGGGTTGAGTATGTTGTGTGAGACGAGGTAGGAATAGATCTGCCTGAATTAATTTCTCAAAGATTTTAGAGAGCATAGGTAAATTAAATATTGGTCTATAATTATTCAAATCTGCTTGATCTCCTCCTTTGTGGATCAGGGTGACCCTTGCTATTTTGAAATTGATGGGAAGGTGGAGGATTCAATGGATTTGTTGAAGAGTGCTGCAATAATTGGTGACAGTACCTGGGAAGCTTTTTGTACATAAAAGGTGGTAAGCTATTTATATCTCTGCCTTATTTTTAGGATGTTGATGATGAGCGAGACTTCTATTGGGTTGGTTGGAGCTAAGAATAGTTTTATTTGGATACGTGTTAGTGAGGTACTCTGATGGACAGGTGTTTGAGCTTGGGATCTTACTCGCTAGATTCCTTCCTATTGTGGAGAAGAATTCATTAAGTCTGTTTGCTGTCTCAGTAGGTGGTAGTCGGGTTCATCTGGTTTTGTTAATTTGATAGTTTTGTTTTTGGATATCTTTTTATTTCCTTGAATTTCGAGATAGGGTTTTCCAGGTCTTTTTATCACCTTTTATGTTATGTAGTCTGTTCTCATAATACATTTTTTTACCTTCTTATCAGGCTGGTAAGGATTGACGAGTAGCGTTTGGATTTTCTCTGGTTTTTGACCTCTTCTGTACTTTGGTGCTTTTTGTTAAAGGATTTAAGGATGCTGGGTGTTAAGAGGGACTGTTAAGTCCAACTGTGATCTGTTTAAATTTTTTGGGCAGTGTTTGTTATAGAGGTAGTGGGGTTTTTGGGAAAATTTTTAATACATTCTTAATATCTGTTTTATGTTTCTATCTCATTATGCCAGTCGATGGTTCAAGCTGTTATAAAGTTATTAACAGCTGACCGTTATGTAGTCTGAAGGTACTTTTGTAATATCTTGGGACAATTTATAAGGTTGGTTATAAAAAAAGGGAGGGTAGTGGTTTGGGTTTTTTTGATTTTTGGTTTTTTTAGGGGGGATAGTGTTAATCGATGTGGTCTAATAAGGGCCCCGTCTCAAAAAATTCTTGTATATTTTTTTATTGTTGGTAACAACAAGCAGTTGCTCATAGTGTTTTTTTAATTCGGTTACTTGTGGGGGCCCGGTCATTAAAAGGGATTTATTTTGAAATCTCCTGTGAGCAACAAATGATCTTTGTTCATGTTTGCATCAGTTATCAGGTTTCCTATTTTTTTTCCTTTTAATGGTGAATGTTTGACTGCGGTAGTCTGTAGATTTAAAAACTAGCTTTAAGAAGTGATAAAAATCAAGAAGGAAATAACCTAGTAGTGACAAGGG